>FLMG01000406.1:0-42215 GCA_900088475.1 Hyphochytrium catenoides | reverse complement strand
TCTCTCTCGCTTGCTCTCTCTCTCTGTCTGTCTTTCTCTCTGTCTCTCTCGCTTGCTCTCTCTCTCTCCCGCTTGTGTTGCTGTTTGTGCAAGAAGAGCTACTAAAAGAGGCAGCCCGGTCCCCAAATATTTGGGCAGTGTTATAGGTGGTTTTCATGTGGCTCTGTCTTGGGCTCTGTCTCACCAGAGATCAGATCAAAATGGACTTTGATACGTGATTACCTAGTGACTATTTATGGTAGTTATCAAAAGAAGGGGACGGATGGCAGGCGCTAACGGCTAGTTGAAGGAAATGGGTGAAGCTTTTTGGATCTTTGCCTTCTGGCGATCTTTTCTTCTGGTTCTACCAGAGCTCTGAAGACACCTGCGAAAGCTTCTGAAGATCTACGTGTCGTGCGTGGCTGGGTCGCCACGATGAGACATCGCTCTCACGCAGCTGCAAGTGGTGCCTCACACAGGTCATAGAAGCTCTATAGCGCACGTGGAGACGGTACTGCAGTCGCCTCTATCCTTCAGTACAACTACACTGCCAGCTGCTTGGCTAGCCAACGCTTCGCTTTTTATCACGGTCCCGATTATTGAAAGCATCTTGCTGTTCCTACTTTACATCACCGAAGCAAAGGAATAACGAGAAGTTGCTCGCAGTCAATAAAAGATTGCGGTAGCCTTGAAGCGAGATGGCGACTCAACGGAAGAAGCCCTATAACGTTATTCGCGAGGAGGATCTGACAAGTAAGTTCCATTCCAAGCAATAGCATCCGCCATAGTAGGCGCCGTTGCAAATGGAAGGTCTCACTGAGTTTTCAGATGGTCGAAACCACTTGGTCAAAGAAGTGATCAGAGAAGGCGATGGACCATCACCAGCCTTCGATGGAACAGCTCAGGTCTACGGTGAGCTTTGACGATTGACCTTTGGGGGTTAATCCTTTGTCATGATTGAGTTCCACCCCAATGCAGTGCATTATACTGGCAAGCTGCAAGACGGAAAAGTGTTTGACTCTAGTGTCCAAAGAAACACACCGTTTGACTTCACCTTGGGCGCAGGCTCAGGTATATTCGTTTCAAGCAGAAGCACTATCTTTAGATGTTCCTCTGCACTAACAGTAGGTGGCGTGGCCTGGCACTAGTCATCCAAGGATGGGAGCTTGGTGTAAAGTCTATGAGAAAAGGAGAAAAGTGCGTGCTTACTATTGCACCTCATCTAGCATGTAAGTAGTGATCAACCAGTATGTTAATCCCGGCCTTGCACCAACAGTCCTGTGGCACCATTTATGACATCTCCATTTGTTAACAGATGGCAGCAGGTAAGAATGGAAGAACATTAGAGCTATATCGTAGGCAACGGCTGACAATTTGCTCCCGAACAACTACTTGGGACCAGAGCTGTGGGTCCCATCCCTGCTGACTCCACGCTGATATTTGAGATAGAGCTGCTGGATATCAAGGAGGTAAGAGAGACTTTTGCATGGCTTCCGACAAGGGCTGATCCCTTGGTTGTGGAGCCTCCTTGCTCCAGCATTTCTCTGACGCGTAATGGCCCTTCTCCTTCCTCTATCCTTAGCGGAAGGCTAGCCCAGCGCTGGCGCAATTCTTGACGAGCCTCATCCCGTTAGTCTTGATTGTCTGCGCCTATTTGTACCTGACGCACTCAAAATCGGCGCCAAAGCCATAGGCCCAGCTCAAGAGGGAGTTCCACCGGCCAGCTTGGACACCACGCTACCCCCATCTCTGTCAGCTCGGTAGCCCTCGGGACTGAGTTGAGATTATATAGCTGGCACATTCCACGGCCCTTATCTGGCTGTGTCTTGATCAAGTCTTCTGTGCGTCTCACGACTGAAGCTTTAGTTTGATGCGCTTTACTTGGCAGTTTTTCAGCTTTCTCATATCCCCTGTCATCTCCTTGAAGAAATTGCTATGGCCTATAATCACAATACATTCCTCCGTGCGGGCGGCCAGCCACTGCCCGAACAGAGCAATTCGCTGCCTCAGACTGGCTGTAGGCTCAGACACAACCGTTGTGCTGCTGACGGAGGGCAGATAGCAGTCATGACGCCACCAGTCTTCTCTCTGAATGTAGTCAAAGGATATGCCTTTATCTCGATAGCGCTGTTCCAATTCTGATGCCAGGGAGATTCAAGCAATTGGTCAAAGCAGTAGTCGTTGGCACTAGCAAGCTGAAGAAGCGTCTCACCTGACTTTGGAGCTCCCAGGTCACAAGCTGTGTCAAGCTGCTCCCGATGTAGATCTAATACTAAGGGAAAGGCAAAAGGATACAGCAGCTGTGTCACCCTAAGAGCCTTGACACCGGCATGGCCTTGCACTTACCGATGACCGGAGCTCTGCAGCCTTCGAAAGCTCCTAAGCATGTCTGAATGGCTCTTGTCAACGGACTAGTCACCACCTTTCAAATTGAAAAGCAGTGGTACCCTAATTAGTATGTTCACAAAGAGAGACATAAAGAGACAGAGCGAAGAAGACTAATCTCACCAGGTCAGCTCTGTCAAAGAGTCCTTCTTTCTTCACATATTCGCGCAGCGCTTTAGCCTGGAAGGCAGTCATCTTTTAGAGCTGGAACGCGGACATTGGTGGCAGGGCGGTGAAAGCAAAGCGCACCTGCTCTTCGCCCTTGCGGCTCAGGGGAGCGTCAACAATCCCAGGGTCGCGGACAAACATCCATTCAAAGTTCCTCAAGCTGCGCTGCCGCCACTCATTGTAGGTAGACTCACCGTGCCGTATGATGTAGATGCTCTTGCTTGGCTGGGACTTCACCAGATCCTCACAAAGAGCTACGGGCAGGGTGGTTGAGTCTGATATTGTGAGGGCTGGTGGAGGCTTAGGTTGGGAGGAGATTGCCGAAGGTTGAACATCAGCCGCTGCTTTCTCTGCCACTATTTGGGCTCGTAGTCTATCCTTCGCTCCCTCCTCGCGCTCTTCCTCTGGCTTGCTGGTGTGACACTCATCTGCTGCCTCGTCGCCCATTCTTTATCTCCCATGCAAAGACCAACCTCAGGATTGTTGAAGGAGATCACCGCTATACCTGCTTCTACCGTACCGAACGCGGTGCAGCAACCTAGGATGGCTTTGCTGCTCTTCGTTGAGAGACGTGACACCTTCCTTACTCTTTGAAGGTAAGAGGAGTGCCAAGAGAAGCTACTGCTGCTGCTGCTTTGCTTCGATAGAGGGCTCCACCAGCTCCACAGCCCCTTTAATAACCATGTCAGAAGGAGCGAGTAGCTGGTGGGAGAGAGCCAGAAAGTTTCATTGACTCTGATGATATGTAGAGACCCGCGCTGGACTCTTCGGTCTGACATCTGACATCCTGTCTTCGCTGCTCTCGCTATTATTTGTAGAAGTGTCATCTTATTTCTTAGGGGTTGTGAGGGTTATGTACAATGGGAAGACCAGTCTGACATCCTTTCCTACACAAAATGTATGGGATTCTAGGAACAAGCTTTGTTTTCGAGTCTATCACCCACACATCTTGGCGGCCTGTGAGCTTCTTTTTAGGCCAAACCTGGCAATCACTGTGAGACTCATGCACATGACAAGCATCCAGCCCGCGATCCTACAGCTGTGCAGACTAGAGGCAAGGGTGTCTAAGGAACGCGAAGGGTGTCGAGTGTCGATAATGCTAAGGAGAGAGCAGCAGTCGCCACGGGATGTGAAGAAGGGCTTGACGCTCTCCTGCCAACATTGCGGCTTGCACTTGGTCTCGCTGGTACTTCTGCTGAAAGCTTAATCAGTGAGCAGAAGTGAGCACAGGTTTCCTGACCTGACCAGCCGTCACAGCCCCGCGGTACGACGGTGCTCGCGCATAGGGACTTTGTTCTGTTCTTTTTGACGTCATCAGCCGCCACAGAATGCCCACTATAAGAGAATAAGGATGTATTCTGCGCCCTTATGCTTCTCTGCTTCTTTTCTCTTCACTACGTATCAGGTAAACGTGACACCCCGGTCTATCTCTGGCTTCCCTTCCTCCTTCTGATGAGATCTGAATGGTAAGCAGCTTTTGCCCGTCTTCACTGGGTGCCAGCCTTCTCTCCCTTGGTCCTCGCACTTGAAATCCTTCTTGGAAAGGTGGTCTTACCAGCAGTCTTTTAGCCCGCGACAAAGGTCTTCCTCGACTCCCTCTTTCCCTGTTCCGCGTCCTCCCAACCGGCTAAACTCTTCGGTTTGCCCTTCTTTTGGGCCCACCCAGGTCATGATACTAAGAAGGTGGTCAACTTGCAGTGTCATCATGCCCCAACTCACCTCCACCTCATCAGAGAGAGAGAGAGAGAGCTCTAGGAGAGAGAGAGAATGCTCTAGGAGAGAGAGAGAATGCTCTAGGAGAGAGAGAGAGAGCTCTAGGAGAGAGAGAGAGAAAGAGATAGTTTATAAAGAAAGAGAGTGACAGTAGAACGAGTGAGGGCGACAGACAGCGCTTCGACAGTGCATGGGTAACAAACCGCTTGTAGCCATTAGTAGGAATGATCCTTCCTTGGCAAGCCTGATGATGGGCCGGCAGGCACCTCCTTAAGGGTTGCTGAGCTCCATCAGTCCAGACTAACTTATGGCTCGGCCGTGATGCCGAACTGCTCTTCCGTATTTTGCTAATGAAAACGTACGCAAAGTTGAATTGATAACCTAAGGAGCGAAAGACTAGGTGCTCTTCGCTGACCCACCACCTCGTTGAGGAACCTTGATTCCAACCTTTGGCGGTTAGCCTATGAGAGATGAGTTCTACACGGTACACAGTGTGAGCGTTCCGGCTGCTGTCGGTTGTCATGTCCGCGTCCCGTCGCTTATTATAGCTCCATCATCAACCGTCGGGCTGATCCGTTGTTATATATAGCGGCAGGTCGGTCTCCACTAATGATGATGATGATATCACCTATTGCTACGAATCCATTTTTGTAGGGCAACACGGCGCACTTCTTCATCAGTGACGCCTGACAAACCATTGCACCCTCGCCCCTCTAGTCCTATCGGTCATCATATACTCATATGATGTGTATGTCTGCTCGCTACCTATCAGTGCTCTCTTTCTCGGCTGTCTTGCTGTTGAAAACCGATGTCATAGAGGCGATTGGCGTTATGCCCTTCATGATCACTTTCTCCTGCTCCGATGGCGCTTCTGTTATGGCTTTGGATGCTGCTGCGGGTGGGCCGTCAACCGCCGCCGCTGGAGGGACGACGTAATCAATCTCATAAGCGATTTCAGAGAGTACTGAGACCAGCAGATGAGGCGAGCGTATCAAGCTCAGAAGACTTCTGCCAGTGTACACCATGACCGTCCCCAGAGAATCCAGCGCCAAACTTAGAGGCGAGCGGGCGAGCTTAGAAATAAGAGTCTCTTCGAAGAAGACGAGGAGGCTCTTGCTTGATGATGCTTGTGTTGGCGACCGAGGGGTTAGGAAAACAAGGTAGATTCCGGTGATGAGCTCCAGCACAAGAAGGACTGCGAGATGCCGCACCAGCCAACGCCTACGTCTGTCGACTGCCATAATAACTGTGTCCTGCACGACCAGCGAGGATATGATCGTCAGCGCCACCGCTAGTACCAAGAACGCTCTACTTGTGCGATGTGCGGAGAGAGAAGAAGAGAGAAAGAAAGAAGAGACCCCAGTTGATGTCAGCATCAGCAAGCGTACGTTCCATGTGACACCGAATCAACCCTACCTTGAGTCCCAATCAAAGAGTACGCAGGAGAAGATGAAGAACTCCATGAGTGAGAACAGCATAACTGCAAAGTCGAAGGAAGTCAACAGCATCTTTAGAAGGCGCGGTTGGGCTCTACAGATCAGAAGAAGATTAGCGACGGCGCAGAGGAGACTCCAAGGAGCTAGCCATGGGCTCGCGCCCAATAGGCCCAGCAGCAGTCCTGCCATTGCAATGCTGACAAGAGAAAGCGTGGCCAGAAAAGGCTCACGACCTACGAGAAGCGAAGAGCTAGGATGTTGTACGAGAACTCTCTTCTCTGCTGTAGGGTCCCAGCTAACTTCTCTCTGGTCATCAGAGACGGACCGAGTCTTGCTTCTTTCTAGTGGTGGCGTGTGGCTGGTGGATCCTGCTGCTATCTCAATGACTTGGACCTGGTCGGCAGTTCTACGCCTTAGTTTGCGCTTTAGGAGTTGCTGTTGTAAGGCCTTCAATACTCGTTTTGCAGCGCCTGCAACGATGAATAGCACATCTTCAAAGTTGTCCAGGCAATAAGGTTGCTGTATAGGGTGAACTCTGTACACTCTCCGGGCTCCGGGTATCCTCTTCCTCCTGTGGGATAGGAGGGTGAAGGAGGGCGTAAAGTCAGAGGGGAGTCCATCATCCAGAACTATGACTTTAGGGCGCTAGGGAAAGGGGGCGCCTCCATCTACAATACGTCTTTCTCTCGCTTCTCTCCTCGGTGTGACCTATTTCTAAGATTGCAAGACCCTATGCACTCTGTCGTCTAGTCAACGGCCCTTTCCTAATGCCTCCTCAAATTTGCTTATATGGGTGCCGAGTAATCTATGTGGCTCCTTCTTACCGTGGCGGCGATGATGTCTTATTCAGTGGTGACGATGTCACACGGATCTTTGCCCCCAAAGGTTGACTCGTATCTTCACCTTTATCGTCCTGTGCCTTATTCGTCATTCGGCCGGCCATGCCTGCCGCTCGTACAGGGAGAGTTTGGGAATGCACCTTCTTCTCTCTCTCGTCTTCAATTAGCATCGGCCATCGGATAGTGGTAAAGCGGAGTAGTCCTCCTCGCTCCTTCCGCTTCCAGACCATGGTCGTGTACCGCCGTAGCAGTTGGAGGAGCATCAAAGCCATGAGCCCTAAGGAATCTGCAGCAATGAGCCAGGGACGGATGGGAATCTTGAAAATTGTTATCTCTGTTGCCTCCATACCCTCATACGAGTCCAGGTACAACATGCCCGCAATCCTATAGAACATAGAAACAAGAAACGCGAGCAAGTCGCCGTTGGCCGGCGCGCCCATGAAGAGAACTTCCGTCAGTCACCAAATATGGTAGGATCATAAGATACTAGAGGAGGACAGAGAAAGGCGGCAAAGCTAACTAGACAACAAAGACGGTGACAGTTAAAGAGAGGAGCTACTTTCCCCGATGTTAGAGATATCAAAGGGCACTTCTTCTATCCATTTTCACCGGAAACTTACCAAAGTAGTATGAACGGTGTAATAAACGTCCCAAGTAACAGAGGCAGAAGAAGCAGCCCATTGTAGGAGGCGGTCTGAGGCATCGCATCAAGCAGCACAGGGTAAAAGCCCGCCTCAGACAGGGCCACGACGAAAGCCACTGCACGCACAAGTTGCCCTCGCCCGACATTGAGGTATGCGAAGAGCACTGTTGGCGGTAGGAATTGGACAATCAGGAAGTAGCCCTCAAACTGCCTGAAGAGTCTTTTGATAAGCTTCAGATGAGTCTCCGGCATCATCGTGCAGATGTGATAGCCCAGGCAAATGGCGCAGACGTAAGCGGAGACGGAAACTTGAAGCTCCTGTAACTCGGTTCGGGGGCCCTTATCGCTCCCGAAGGAGGTGTAAATGAAGGCGCCAACACCTGCAACCAGTGTGACAACAACGGACAGATGGAAAGCAGGAGATCTTTGCATTCTGCGATAGCAAGGTTTGATCCAAGGTGGCACGATAGCGCTGGCGATGGTGTCGTTAGACTGAAGGATATCCGGCAGATAGCCAGGTGCTGGCCTGACGGTCCAGAAACGACCTAATTTTTGTTGGACCTCCTCGCTCATTTCTCCTCTTCGAACGGAATGAAGAAAGAGCAGACCCTCGTCAATGGTCTACCACCGTTTCACTGCCACGAAGTTACCAACGATGGAATGCGCAGGTGCGCTATAGTCATGGCTAGACTATCAAGCCATCAGAAGAAGAAGATATGCATTACTTGCTGCCGCTCCTCCTTCTCCTCCCCGATGATGTATGTACTCTTGGTCCACATGGTGACGGAGTCACCATCCTCCAAAAGCTGCCACAGCATGCATTGACTGTATGCATGGCAAGTGGGCGAACTGCTATCAGTCCCAGTTCTTTACTCGACCACTTCTTCCGTTGTTTAATTGACCTCTCCGGGCCGCGGCTGCATTTACTCTTCAGCTTTTCAACCCCAAATAATAACTTCCCGGCCGCCACCAGCTGCTTGGCGGCGGCGCTGCTGCTGCCTGCTAGTGCGCCCATCACAAGGAGGCGGATGCTGTGTAAGAGCTAAGAGCAGGAGAAGGAGCGCACCGCCTAACTTTCTGCCCTCAGTAACTAACGAGGTCCAGGCCCAGTCTCCTCCTCCGTCTCTGCCAGCAGCCCGAGGACATAGGCAAAGCAGGAGAAACGCCTAAGGGCAAGGGGAAAACGAAGGAAAAATTCCAAAATACGAATAAAAGTAACAAAATAATATTCGTTTAAAACAGCTTTCCCTAAACGCCCTCTACTATGTATCCCAGTTCTAGTAAGAGGTATGTGAAGATGTGTTTTACCAAAGCTCTCTCATATCAAAGGGACAAAATAAGATTATATTAGTGCTCACTCTTTTTCCCTTCAAACCGTCAACCACCATGCCTGGAACGGGCGATTGACAGATGAAACCGCTCTCTTCTCTCCTCCTCTTTCTCTCTCTCTCTCTTCTTCTTCTTCTTCTGGTCAGCCTGCTCCAGCGCCGCCAACCAGCGGATTATTGATGTTTGCCGCCTGTGAGGCAGCAGAGCTAAGGGCCAAGACCCATCTCATTGCCTAACAGACAGCAGTCAAGGCAAGGTTCGCTCCTAGTTGGTGTGACTCCATCGCATTGTTGATGTGTCGCAAGCTGCATTTTATCTCTTTTATTTGATTTGAAGACTAAGGAGCAGTTATATTATATTGCAGGTGCTCGGCGGTCGCGCCATGGAAGAGTACTAGGATGAGAGCAGGGGAAGAGAAAGAAGGCACTAGTATGAGGCACGCGGGGAGGACACAACTTCAATTGAGGAAGAAGGGTTGTCGCAGTGATTCGGACCCAAAAGATGAGAAGAAGGGAAGGGAGTGCGTGGTGGTGAGAACGTGGAGGAGTAACGAGTGATCCGAACGAGGCAGCCACTAGGATAAAGGGATCATGCCTATGATGAGGTTATCGCTTCTTCCTATTACAAAAGCCACTAATTAACGTTACCTATCATCCTGCAAGCTGATAATTATGTTACGTCCGTAGCTACCTGCAGCGTCATCAAGAAGGGACACAAGGATTCCCGCCCATGGCTGATGATGAGGTAAACGTAGCTTTGTGCTGCTTTTGAGGCTCCTTCAGGGACTACCATTCATTTAAGGTCTTACAAGCGGGTAGAGTTTCGTAGTACTGGCCAGCCACAGCATTATCCTCAGGGTGACGTTAGCTAATGTCTTGCTTCGCCCGAGAGATAGATCAAGGTGTCCGTAACGACTCGTCACCTGCTCGATCTCTTCTTTGAGAGCTGATGAACAGTTTGGTTAGATAATATGATGATGATGTGTGTTACCTACTAGTCGGTTTTCCAATATCTACTGGCTACGTAGCCATAGATGAGAAACCCCTAGTAGCAGCAGTCAAAGACGCTGCCTAACCCGTTCTTCTTCGGAAAAATAAGCAAACCAACCATCTCAGCCTGCCCAAGATAATCTCCGATAGGCCAGGCCACGCCTTCGCCTGTGTGACTCAGAGTGATGAGTGTCGCCCTGCAGACATCAGTTCCTCGTCTTCTTGGAACCTGAGAAGCCAGAGAGAGAAGGCGACTTCGTTGTCCTTGGTGTCGTGCCATTAGAGTGCCTCTGTTACAGCACTAAATGGTATAAAACGAATACCGCCCGCACGGTCTAAGGTCAAAAGACAATCCCAACTCCATTCACCCTGGTGCACCGATTAGTGGTGGTGGCTACACGGTGATCGCAAATGATCCGTGCCGGGTCAAGACCATGTTCTACGGCGTCGAGAACGTGAAAGGCTGCCGGCGTCCGCATCTTCAAGTTGACGCGTCTTCACTACTGCGAGGCTGCTGGTATATCGGAGCCTGTCATCGTCCACAAATGTGGAAGTGCAAAGATAATGGAATCAAAGACATTCTTGGTGGGCGGCTCGAGACACATGGAAGAGCATCGCACGGCAACCTTTGTTGGGTGCACATGCTGCTCACTAAGAACTAAACACCCTGAGAAAAAATGATATTCCTGTTACAGCCTGCTCGGATACTACTTTCGAAGTTACTCCTCCGTTCGGAAGCGCTGTGGGCCCACTCCATCACGGGAGTGCAATGCGGAAGATAGCGGTTCCATTTTTGTGGATGAAGGGCAATGTGGCTGGATATCTTCTTCAGCTTCGTTCAACACTTGGGCAGCCATAGGGAAGACTTCAAGGCGTTGGAAGTTGCTTGAAAATTGGGGGACCTGCTCTGATGATCAGTCTTCCAGGTCTGATGAAGAAGAATAGCCGTGGCAGGAGGCGAGCTCTACAGGTCCATAAGCACCAAGTGCAACGTCACCGTGTCAGGTAAAGTTTGAAAGAAAAGATGACATGTTGCCATCAAAAAACTCCTTTGTGTGCAATAGAGCTGCCGACTCAGCAGGGTCTCCGCCGAGCACGGAGAACCCAGAAGGCTCGAATACGCGTTCGTCCGTCGACAGAAGTGGAACTCTTACATCCTGCCATCTCTTTTCCTCGGCACCTCTTAAGTAACACGCATGCCCGTTCCCTCCTCTTCTTCATAATTGAAGTCGTCGCAAGCAGCCCGACCACGGTGGAAAGATGCCAGTGGCAGATAGTAGCAGCAACAGCGTGTTCAGGATTATCTTTGTCACCCACCGTCTGAGGAACTACATATCTAATGCGCCTGTGTGCTAATGCTACCTGTCTTCACGGAGAAACTAGCACCACTGAGATCAATCGTCGGTTGCAGTGCCGTTATATCCGTCCAAGACAGCTGGGTCCGTAGTTCAAACATAACCTTCGCTTTCCACCTCTGCTCTCAACCGTTACTACTATTGGGCAAGCGATGGAAGAGGACTCGGACAACGCTCCAGCCTCCTATCACAAAGCCCCGACGACGCTAATGATGAAGGCGTGTACGGGGAAGTATAACAGATTTGTGTCAATGGGCATCGCATCACGAAAGCCTGGCATGATGCCAGGTCGTTGTGAATCATTTATGAGCAGCGTATGCTTCGTGTGAGTGAGAGACGACGATGGTGTGTGAGACACGCACGAAAGTGTTATCAAGATGGCAAACCACCCAAGCACCGGTAACTAGCACACTGTTTGCTGCTCTTCTTCCGCCATGGCTATCCAAATCACCCTATTAAGTTCCGGTAGACGGTGGCGATTTGACTCATTGCTCATTGCTCCTGCGAGGTGGGCCAGTGGGTTCGACCGGCTCTAGTCGCTCTGAAACATGATGACTAGCATATTCTTGACAAGTAGCTCTTGACCTCTTCAAGATGAGCTCTTCATAGGCTTTCCAAGACAGAGATCTGCTCAATGATCTGGCCCATTAGAGAGTCTTGCAAGGTATCGGTCCTGGTCAGTGGCGCTATCGGCAGGCGGTAGGAAGGAAGGAAGAGTGTAGGAAGTAGGAAGTGCTTCCCACCTTATGGTCAGGAATAAAACATCAAAATAACCAAGATAGAAATTGATATTGAGCGTCTATTATAAATCAGTACGGGCTGGCAGCAGCTCTCATGTTGCGGTTCAACATCCATCATCACAGGTCTCTCACCTCTTCTGCCTTGGACCTTAGGGAAGCTGCTGCCGTCCATCTCTGTCAGACGATTGATCCTTTCCATCGGGCCGCTCTATCATCATTGGGAGCTTTACGTTGACAGATCTTTCCAACAGGTTCAGCAGAGAGCGGACGTAGAGAATCTGATTGAAGAGCCTAGCCAGCAGGCTTCCTCGTCAACTGCTGGGTAGTGTGAAGAGAGGTCTTGCCGTTCGTATGTCACTGCTTGGGGGCCGCGACATGCGTAGTGCTAGACGGAACCCCTTCGGCAGTATTTAGCATTTATCTTCTTCCATCTATGGCGCGGCGACTGCGTAGCTGTTGCTGTTATCAGCAATAGAAGCGCAACGAGTAAGGGATCTGCCCTACTCTGTTGCAAGGATCCATGGCAGGTGAAGAGATAAAGCCACCTCCGTTGGACTCTCCAACAAGCCTTGCAAACTCCGTAAGTCGTCAGTGAATAGAGTAATCGAAAGCGTCTGTTAAAGAGGAAGAAGGGAAAACTTAGAGAACGAGGTAGAGGTAAAGATGCAGGACATGGGCTAGCCTGTCTGCTGCTGGCAGTCTACTCACTTCTGCCTGACTAGGAGCTATGGCTTTCACAATCTCCTACCGTCCAGCAGTTCGTGGGCGATGGGTTGAGACTGGAAAATGCCAGGTGCCTGCTCTTTATGCCTGCTTGTCTTCCTCCTGACCTGCTATTATTTACTTTTGCTGCTTCCTGCTTCTTAGCTGGAGGCTTTGGCATCTGGAGCAGAAGAGAGGTCTACGGCCATCTGAGATCGAAAAAAGCTCATCCGGCGCCTCGCTAGCGTCTCTCTCTTCTCAAGAGAAGCCTGTTGAGTTGGAGGACCATGACGGTGCGATCACTTGCGTCTACTGTGCAGAAAACCGTGGAGAAGTCGTCTGCAATGGCTGTGAGAGCGACGTGTACTGCAGCACTTGCTTTAGGATGATTCACAGAGCTGGTTACTTATCCACGCACTCTTTTACGAGGATAGACCATTCGGCGCAGGTAGCCTAGTGCTGCAGTAGTGGGAGGCTTTTTCCACCATTTGGTCTCCGTTTTTAGCTCTCATTACTTCTCTTTCTTTTCTCGTCAATGTGTGCGCTCTCTTATACGCGCACACACACTCTTTGCTCCAGTAGATCCTCTCTCGCTGGTCTCTCCATCCCAACTGTTCCATCGCTCTAGTAAAATGCAAGGACGTCTACCTACTCACAGTGTCTATTATTGCCAGGCTTCAGAGGCTAGAAGGAGTTCGTCTGTCTCCATAAATCGGGCCATACATAACGTGACGCGCCCGCACGTGCTGATCCCCTTCTTGCATAAAGCAGATGATGTGCAGAGCGAGACGGCGGCATCTCCCCCGCCTCCTTCCCATACGAAAAGCTGGGAGTTCCACATGGATCACCTCATTCAGGACCTCATGCGGAGGACCATATACAGTCAGGGTGACTCTAGGTAAACATCGACACAGAGTACATAGAAGCAGAATATCCTCTGCGTTCCTCTCTTTCACTTTTTCACTTTGTCTCTGTCACTTCCTACATTTTCCTGTGAGGTATGTTTTGACAAGGACGGGCCTGTCGGTGTAAGGTTTTCAGTAGACGAAGTGCGGTTGTTTGTTGCTAATAGACCCTTGACTATGCTGTTCTGTGATCTCTTCGCTTGAAACTCACTTTATCATAGCAACCACCATAGCAGAGCGAGCAGACCAGGGACACGGAACAACTCTTCCACCGAGAACTCGCTTCATGATGGGTCACCTCACTCTGGACATACACCACCATCGCCTACGTCCCAAAGCCTCAAAGGAGAAGGCAGCATCTCTGGACGCTTCTCCTCGGGATCGCAGACTCCACAGCCAACTAGTAATCCGGGACCCTTCTCTTCACTGAAACTGGCATCAGAATCGTACCCAGAGAAGAGAGAAGCAACAGGAGCAAAGCAGGACAGAGAACCTGCACCATCGTCCAATATGGGTAGTGCTGGCCTTGGAATCCAGCACCTACGTATCTCACCTAGCTCAAGCTTGACTACTCCCACGCTAAATGGGCCATCTCTCGTGGCGGAGCAGGCGCCACAGGGCTCTGCCTCCCTCAACATCAAGCCTAAGAGGTCTAAAGGCAGCATGTGCGGCAACTGTGGCGGCAATCACAAGCTGATTGACTGTCCTTCTCTTTCACTGGATTCTTTGGGCACCTCAACGACTCCGGCTATTGCTCAAGCGGCAAATGCCCCTATTCCTTTAGTGTCAAAGCCAATTCTGAATCAGGGTGTGGAAGCCGGGACGGATACTCTCCTTCGCATCAAGTTCACCAGGCTGCATAATCAGGCAGGGGCGAACTCCACCACCGCTTATCTAGGTGACGAGCCTAGTGTCCATGCCGGGGCCTCGGGTTTCTTCGCTAAGCTCAAAGGTGTTGGCACAAAATCTGAGGAGAAAGCAGCAGAGAGAGAGAAGTTGCGAATGCGGACTATCTCAAGCATCACTGAAGGAGATGAGGACTTAGTGCAGTCTCCGTCGCCTTCTCATGGAGGTTTCGGTCCAGAGAGCTTGGCAATGAAGGAGAAAGGGACAATGGCAGGCGTTGAGAGATCTCAACCCCTCCTTCCCTCTCTTCGCCAAGTGTCACCCGAGGAGTTCAGTGATAACAACTGGCTCCTAGCTTCCATCGTGGGCTCTTGCGAGGAGAAGCTCCTGTATAGTGTCTTCTCTGATGCTTTAAAAGAGGTGCACGAAACTCAAAGGAAGCCCGTGCGAAGGTCGTCTGTCATTCTCGCTGAGGGTTCCCCAGTGGCGTCTAGGGTTATGATGGCACAGGGAACGGAGGTAAGAAGATGCTGGAAGTTTAGAATGGCAAAGGGACCGTAGACATAGGGTTTGGAAAGAACGCCAGGGAAGGGTGATGGAGAAAGCAAAGAGAGGAAGAAGTAGGGAGACAAGACGGAGTAACATGTGACCTTGCTCTCATGCGACTGCTGGTTATGTTCCCCCCTAGGCCACCTTCTATCCCCGCACCATTCTCTTGAGACAGAATTTCCTGTTTGAGTTCCTTCCTAGTGCAACGGTCGAAAACGGACGAGCGAGACCCATTGGATGCGCTCACGTCCAGAGCGCTCATTTAAAGGTTCATTGCTCCCAAGCCCTTCGCAGTCCTTGAGAGATTATGCATGAATCTGGGCTTATGCATCTCTGCGAGGGAGCTGCCATGATGATTTGCAGCCAGCTTGTTCCCATTGACTTCTGTTCATGGCTCTCTTAGCCTTATTTGTATACGGAAGCTAACCATCGTTCCTCGATCTCTGCAGCGCGACACTTCCGTCCCAGCGCAGCTTCACCTTACGCTATTGACAACTGCCAAGGCTGCAGCTCCGCGGGAAACATATGTAATTCGCTTCTCATGTAACGATGACGCGACTGAGGTGAGCTGGACGAGTAACCCTATGCACCTCTTAACCTTCGTATGTTCATCTCTCTTTACTTCTTGCAACTCAAAGTTTGCAT
Source organism: Hyphochytrium catenoides (assembly GCA_900088475.1). Classification (NCBI taxonomy): domain Eukaryota; class Hyphochytriomycetes; order Hyphochytriales; family Hyphochytriaceae; genus Hyphochytrium; species Hyphochytrium catenoides. The sequence continues at coordinate 26,992 of FLMG01000406.1, read as the reverse complement.
GACGAGCTCTCTTGGCGGGGACTCCTTTGTTTGACACAAACCTAAATTATTCTCCCCTTCGCTGTCATTACTGAATCCATCTGTTCCTCTCCCGCCTTCAGTGGTTCGACTTGTTGGGCCGGGCGGCGAATGTTCGTCTGGATGACTTGTATGACCTAAATCCCTACGCGAGAGCGAAGGCGGTATCCGAAGTACAACTCGAGCTAGGAAGAGGAAGGTTTTCTTGCGTACGACGGGCTAGGAGAAAGATGTTTGAGACTACTGGCAATGCCAAGGTACGGAGACTGTATGAGGCCTTGTCTTAGTAGAAACAAAAGTAGCAGGAATTTGCAGGGGTTCCTCGGTGGGGCGGTATGGCAGGAGAACAGTCTCTATAAGGAAGGCTAGTAAGATATATACGAAGTTTGCCAACTAGCATGTGCGAGAGGCGCAGAGGTGGCCAAGTAGTATAGTAGCTCTCTGGCACGTCCTCACCTCTTGAACCCTCCAGGGTTATTCAGAGCAGAAAGACTGTGCTATCAAGATAGTTGATAAGAATGCCTTTTGGTAAGTAACAGAGAGTTAGACATCGCTTGGAGGATGCCAGGCTAGGTTCTTCTTTTAGTACCTTTCTGCCTTACTTTTGCTGTACCAACATTGATCGTTGTCTTTATCACTCTCTTTCAGGCGCCTAGTTGCCGAAGGGAGAGAGAGAAATGATACGCTGTACCGAGAACTGTGGATACAGTCGTACCTGACGTTGCAGTCGTCTCCTGGAGACCTCAATATCGTGCATATCAGGGGAGTCTTCGAAACCTTAGAGTTTCTTGTAAGTCACTTCTTTCCCTGCAGCCCACGACTAGGACAATAATCGTCTTTTGAACAATTTCTTCTTCCCTCTCCTGGTTGTTTTGGCCTTCTCATGTCTTTCGGATCGCAAGCTTTGCACGATGCTACTTTCTTAGCCGTCTTTTTTCCGTGTGAATACTAGGTGATTGAGATGGAGTTCATGGAGGGAGGAGACCTCTTTGACATTATTGAAGAGTATGGGCCACTTCGTGAAGAAGCAGCTGCTTTCCTCGTCTTCGAACTGCTTCATGCTGTGGAGTTCTGCCAGCGCATGCGAGTGGTGCATCGAGATGTGAAGCTTGCCAATCTGGCCCTGAGGTCCAGAGAGGGCATTGAAGAGCTTGTGAGGAATAGCAGAGGTTCACAGTGGGATGAAAGAGAGCTGATGAGGTTTCGGTAAGACGTTCTTTCTCTCTCCCCATCATGCTCTCTGTATCTCCCTAAGTCCTGATGCTTTACTCCTAAGGTGAATGAGCCCGCCCTTTCTGGCTGAGTGATCCCTTTACTTACAGGCACATCCTTTGTGCGTATATGAACTTCCTCTCTTGCCTCTCATGGCACTGTTACTGAGATTGCCTTCTTATACTTAGGGGTTTGCTTAAGCTGGCAGATTATGGCATGTCAACGTTCTTAAGCGAGGATGGCACGGTTCGTGGCAGGTGAGCTACAGTTCTTCCTAGAAAGAGTGATTTTTTCGCTCTCCTTGCATCGCGTACAGCTCCAAAGGCTGCAGAAATGCTGCTTTGTCTCACTGCTGATCGGTCCCTTGCTCTCTCCCTGCCTTTCGGCAATCTATGACAGGTGTGGAACCCCGGGCTACGTGGCGCCCGAGATTCTGAATGCTGGCCCTTCCGAGTCCTATCCCGCGCAGGTGGACATGTTCTCGGTACGTTGATGAATTGAATAGGGTACATGGGTTCGGAATCTTAGAGCCCTTACTTCCTGTTGGGATCTATGTCACACTTATCGTGTCAGGTTGGTGTGGTTGTCTATATCCTGCTGTGTGCGTATGAACCCTTTTACGGCGTCAACGACCAACAGTTGCGCGCGGCAAACAAAGCTGTCGCTTATGAGTTTCACAGCCCCGAGTGGGACTGCATAAGTCAAGAAGCAAAGGACCTGGTAGGGTCGACGTGTGCCTCGTTATCTCCCAGTGCTTGTGGCCTAACCACCTGTATCCTCTTCTCTCACAAATGCAGATAAGCAAACTTCTTACGAAGGATCCGACTAGCCGATTGACCCCTCAGGACGCTTTGCAGCACCCTTGGCTGCAGTCATTTTCCTTCAGTCGACCTCCGACGACATCCAGGGAACTACTTGGCATTGACACAGACGAACATTCTCCAGGTTGTACGCTTATGTGACTTTAAAGTTTTATTAACAGTAGAATGCTTTGCAACAGTACTATACATAGATATGGAACACCGAGAACGAGAGAAAGCGAAGAGAGGACAAAGGAACCTTCAACCATGAGACGGCAAGCGCTTAGTCCGGCCTGCCCGGCATTGCTCCCTCGAGCCCCTCATCGCCCAGACCTTCCGGCAGCTCTATCTCTTCTTGCAAGTGGTCTGTATGAAAGGAAATGATCAGGAGAACCCAGAGATGTAGCACCAGGAGATAGAAGACGAAGAAGAGGCGGGCGGTCGGGTTTGCGCGGAGCACGTTGAAGGTCTTTAGCGTCCAGTTGTCCATAAAATTGACTGGTACATGAGAAGAGGACAGTGGTCAGATAACTGGAATCCGGTATCGATGCACCTAGCTCCCTTTGACAAAAGGGTCACATGGCCTTGTACCACGCTTCGTCTTTCGGCCGTTGACTCTTCTTACCTGCTTTCGCGACCCGTTCATTCTTGACTATCGGTGCGACGTTAATCCTCCTCGGCCTCAGGACGTTGAGACGGTTGACAGACCGGTAACCTGCCTCAGCGTCAAAGTATTCCGTGCTCTCCTCGGTGAGCCGCTTTACCTGCAGGGTCGTGCTTAGTTGCTACAGCATTCTATCACGGACCCCAGAGAGGCGATAGAGAGGGCTGAGATGGAAATTGCAGAGTTTGAAACGCATCTGAAAAAGAGGGCTTACTCCGGCATGCTATAGTGTCTAGAAGGTAGCCTGCTAGGATAAGGCTGCAACAATATTTGAGACTTTGCTTGAAACCCTTACCTTCTCTTCTGCCATCCTGAGACGAGTTTCTGTAGCCTGTAGCCGCGCTTGGAGAATGCCCTGACCGCTCAGGGCTTTGTCTAGTTGCTCTTGCTTTAGAATCAGACGCTCCGTAATGCCCTGTATTTAGAAATATTGAGAGCTAAGATACGTGCGCTACGCTAGCCCTCTCCAGCATTATGTCACGGTACTACCTTTAGCTTGGTCTCCAGTTCTGGTTCGCTGGGCCTCCTCTTCGTTTCCTGGGCACTACTGAGTAGAGTATTCAACTGAGCGATCTGTGGGTCATGGCTAAGGTTAGTTGCGGTTTACTTGTGTGAGATGGGATCTGCGGAGGAGAAGCGTCGAAAGGGAAGCATGAAAGAGCTGGACCGAGGGTGCACAACAGGAATATAGTTTAACAATGAAGGGAGGAAGCCAGCCTTTACCTCTGCGTGAGCAGCTTCTAGTTCTTTCCGCATCGTGTAGTGTGCTTGCTCTGTGGAGGATCTCCAGGCATCGTGTTCCTATGAACGATATGTCAACACCGAAGAAGAGGGAAAGGGCAGTGGTCACTAAAGTGGGAGAGAGACTTACAGCAGGACAAAAGGGGTCACAGGTCGGTAGCAGTAGACGGAGTAAGATTTACGTAGGAAGGTGTCCGCTACCTTGTCCTTACGGCTTGCCTCTGCCTGCAACTGGCTAACAAGCGCTCTCTCCACCGATAGCTGCTTTTCGGCATCTCTTAGCTGCTCTTCGAGAGAAGTAATGCTGGCCTGTAGCCTCTCTTTTTCGGCAGTGACCTGCATGCGGACAACGGAGTCAACTCCTCACCCTAAGGCAGGATCAGGCATTGATAACAAGGGCTTTTCATGCCAAGAACAGCAAGTCTTCTCACTCTTCAATGCAAGCCGCGCCCTTTGACGCCTAGGGAAATCGGTCGCTCCGTCCCTCTCAGCCTTCCCCCCAATCTAATGAAAGGAGTCGCCTATCTGCGCTTGCGCTCTCCCTTGATGCCCTAAGCCTCCATATTACGGCCCGCAAATATTCTTTGGGCATCTCACTGCTATGACTCTTTCCATCTACACGTTTGGACGAAGTGACTGTTGACGTTCTCTCCAGTCCCACCAATGGCTAGCGATCCCCACTCCGCTCCTTGATCGATAATTTCTTTGCTACACTGTTGTTAGAGACGTACCAGAGGATTGCTGCGTCTAGCATTCTCCAGCTCTCGCTGCAACGCCCCTAACGCTTGAGTTTGAACCAAGTTGGCGTTTTCAAGCTCCCTAGCGCGCAGTTGCAGTTCTCTGACAGTTACCGCCTGTTGTTCTCTTTCTGCACGCATAACGTCCTGCAAGGATCGAATCTCCTCCTGCAGGGCACCCACAACTTTCTCGGCTTCGACGCTAAGAGGGAGAAGGCACAGAAGAACAAGATTGTCTGAAGGATAGATCTTGAAGTTCTGGCAGTGCATAATACATCTCTAGGATAAGCCATTGATAAGACAGAGAGGATCGGCTAATAACCTTGACCGGCACCCCACAACTAATAGAGCTTCTATTATGAAGGCTAGATTTCCTACCTGGTCATCTGTTTATTAGAGCGTATGTCCCCGATCTCCATTTGCAGTGTCTCTATTTGGCCCAACAGCTCGATCTTGTCCGCATCAAGCCTAACAAAAGGACAATAAATCACCCTTTCTGTTTCTCTTTGTCAAAATTTCAATAGCTGGCCACCGAAGAAGGAGACACACCCTGGTAAATTGGTGAGCCATGGCCGACTTACTTTTCCACCCTCTCAGCTAGGGACTGGCGCTCCAGGTCAAGGTTCGCGAGAAATGCATCTTTGGATTTCAAGGTCTCTTGGAACTGCTGCTCGTCACCACTGCGGGAAGCCTGAAATAGGGAAGAGAACGGCTGCGTTAAGGAAAGGTTACATGAGGTTCGCGTTGACCTCCCTCAATCTGCGGGCCTTCGGGCAAGGATGAAAAAAAGAGGACGACACGTGGCTATCACAGAAATCAACTCAACAGGACTTCCTGCTCTCACCTTCACCTCCTCCAGTTGTGCCGTAAGCTTGCCAATAACGCGCTTACTGTCAAGCTCTAGGAGTTCGAGCTCCTTCTCCGTCTCTTCTAACTTCTTCTGAAGTATCGCCAGCTTGTTTTCTTTTCGCTTCAGACTCGTGCCCAGCTCCTTCACGACTGCCTTTAGTCTAATTAGGAGAGTATACGCAAGAGAGATAGTGCGGACGTAAGAAAGCGAGGTCATAGCTTGCGACCCCTCTGCCTTACCGCTTCTTCTCCTCCAACAGCTCGATTAGTTGGTTAGATGGAGGTGGAGAGGCGCGAGAGGGTGAAGGCTCAGCCGGTCCTCTTGATGCCTTCGCCTTGCTGGGTGAAGAGAAGGCATCTCTCCTGTCCGGGTGGTCACTTTCAGATGACACAGGGCTTCGTGGCAACGTCGGTTCAGCTTCGCCAATCCCGACATGTCCGTCTCTGCTGGCCAGGCTTGGTGCTTGGGCACTAGCTTCGTCAGCTTCGTCCTCCAACTGAATATCCACCGAACCCTCACCATCTTCCGATCCTGAGATTACACCCAATGCAGGATCTTCTCTCGCCAGCGGGCTGACTTCTCTGTGTAAAACGTCTATGAACAAAGAAGTAAATTGAAGCGGACGGATCAGGGTGAGAGGCGGTTGAGAGGGCTACCAGGGAAGGCCAGATTAGTCCACATACCGTCTTCGTCTTCCGCTGCGGCATAGAGCGTCCGCTCATCTTCGTTCTCTGCGGCGCCAGTGATTGTGAATGGTTACGTCGGTTATGCGTCACTTTCCTAGAAACTCTCACCTTGAAGTCGGGCGGCCGCTGTCTGATCGACCTTTTCTAGAAGGTCTCCTGCAATCTTGAGTGAGTTGCTTAACCAGCTCATCGTGACCACGGTGCACTGCCTATTGCTTTGTTTCCTCGCCCATATATTATAGGTGTACTCTGTCTCATGAGACCCTTGACCTCGTGGGGTGGCGGAAAAATGAAGACTTCTCTCATCCTTGTAGACTAGCTCCCACTTCCAGGATAGCACGCCATGGCTAGAAAGAGACAACCCCGCTCTGGTATCTCAGCGCTCTAACCAGCGGTCCTAAGCTTCAGAAGATCTGAGCCCTTTCTGCCCGTCTGACAGGTCCGATCCGATCTGCGGAGGAGCGATCTGAAGATTGAGACTCGAAGCTCTTCTAACACCTCGGATCTGTCCCTCCCTTGCCCAACTTCCCAGCAGTCTATATGCAGAATATAGGCCAGTTCTGTCAGGGATGAATCCGCTGTTTAGGAGTGTTATTCTGAACAGCTTCGAAATGGTTATTGGCGGGCCCTACCAATTCGCATCTTCTGCAGCAGCTGATGGAAGAAGAAGAGGCCAAGGTCCAAGGTCAGAGGCAGGGCAGACAGAGTTCAATGTGCTCCTCTTTCTGCAGGCTTGGTCATCTTCTGCCGCCTCACAGGCTTCCTTGCAGGAAAGCGGCTGCCAGGGCCGATTAACGGAGGCGCGGGACGCTGTCATTTCTAGACATCTGACGGCCCTGAGAGTCGATAACGTCATAACGATGGCTGTGCCAATGGAGCTCTTGCAGCTCCTGGACTGCCTTCAAAGTGCGGACAGCGGCATACGAAGCCAGGCTGAGGCGCAGCTCGACAGTGCTCTGAACACGCATCGTGGGGTTATCTCGGGCCTTTGCCGCGTGGGCCTCTCTTCTGATTTGCCTCTCCACATCCGGCAACTAGCTTGTCTTCTGGTCAAGAAAGCAGTGAAGAAGCACTGGCTCCCTAGCGACGAGGAGGACGGTGCACGGCTCCGGCCGGTAGATGCCGAAGAGAAGGCTGAGATTAGAGAGCTTCTGCCTCATGGGTTGCTAGACAGCCATAGTAAGATCCAGACGGGCATGAGTATGGCCATCGACGCCGTGGCGCAGTTTGACTTTCCAGAGGAGTGGCCATCACTTCTTCCTGGTTTGGTGCATCTCCTGCGGCATGAATCGACGTCAGTGGTAAGTGTGGCCAGTCCTCTCTGCGTCCTACATTCTGCTCGTTGCCAGAGGCAGCATGAGGTCCTGGACCTTGTCTCACAGACCGTGGATGCAGCAAGTCCTTCACCGATGACTCTAGATGGGCTTCTTCTTCTCCGCTACCTGCTTGTCTTTCTGCCCATACTTACAGCGTATGGCTGCTCTCATACTTTTACTGCTTCCAATGGTTAAAGTCGCTTGCTTCTTACGCCCATCCCTTGCCTGGAATCTGCCTCTGCCGATCATCCGTCGCCAGGGCTGCAAAGCTTTCCGCTAGTTGGGTCCCTGAGCGGAGTGCTGTCTTGAATTCCAGCAGCTCTAGTATCTCTTCAAATCTTCCTAGTCCAATCGTCACTGAGAGTTTGCTTGACCTTCCCCACTCATCCAGGTCCGCGGTGCGCTAAAGTGCTTGTGTCTCTTGTCAGACGACATCAGTGCCGATTTGATGCCTCAGTTTGTTCGAGATGTTTTCCCTGAGCTCCTCCGAATCTTCAGCACGCCACAGAGCTTCTCCACACGGCTCCGTATGCAGGCTGTTCACTGTGTGAGCGCATGCTTTGGGGTGTTGGCAGTGCTGCTGAGCTCAGGAGAGGCACAGGATGTGGAGAAAGAGATTGCTAGCAGCGTTATGCCACCATGGATAGAGGCCTTCCTTGCCGTAAGACCCTGCTTGTCACAACGTTCTGCACAGCCAGGACTTTTCTCGATTGGCGTCTTCTTCCGTTCTGTAGCCTTTCTGCCGTTCATCTTCTAGGAAATGAACTCGTCCTCAGGGTTGCGTCTATGTTCCTCATTGGCCTCTCGATCGCTCATTGTCACTCTACTCTAAATGGCAGACCTTTGTTGTCGCTGACTCTGTACATAACCATTTTGGGTGTCTCCTCCAGGTCCTCCGGCAGCCGATAGAGATGGATGGAACTTATGGGCTGCACATTGAGATCCTCTCTTGTCTGTCTATTCTTCTGAATCGCCACCCCAAGCTACTACTGCCATCTCTGCCTTCCCTATTTCCTTCCCTGTGGGGCCTCCTCTCCTCGGGGATCGACATCTATGAGGAAGCGCTTACTAATGGCTCAGGCGATAGTATCCTGGAGACTTCCTACGATAGTGAAGGAGAGCAAATGGGCTTTGAGGTATCGCTCTCTTGAAGTTTCATTTGCTCACGAGCTCCACTGCTCCGTAGCCCATAGGCGCTGACCACATCGGCGTCGTTCCTTTTCTATCTCTGAAGTAAATGCTTGGCCCTTTTGCTTTCGCACGCACCCCTTGATAGGCGCTGATCGGCCAGCTATTTGACCTTCTACAAGTGGTATGCGAGTCTCCTTCGCGAAAGATCAAGAAGTTTGTTCAAGGCGTGCTCCCAGACCTACTCAAGGTTGTGCTAGCTTACATGCAGATCACGGAAGAGCAGGTATGTAGATGAGGCCAGAGACAGATCAGGGTCAGGAAGCGAAGTATATGGCTCATCCAAACAGTGGAGGATGCTAGCGTTTCAGTACTACTCCTGTCTGCGGGTAAGGTCTATGGAAGTTGGCTAACCTGGTTATCAATCTTCACTTCGACAGCTTATTCTATGGGAAGAGGACGCGAATAAGTTCATCGCTGAAGAGGAAGAGGAGTTTGTTGATACCAGCCTTCGAGGACTGGGGACCTCCCTGCTTGCTCAGCTAGAAGAAGCATTCGGTCTGGAAGCCATCAGGGCCACCGTAGGGGCACTGCAATTTCGCCTGCAGGAAGCAGAAAAACGAGGAGAGTGTTCTCGCGCTGTCAAGATGAAAGAGGTCGCGCTCCTTGCCCTGGGGACGATAGCAGAAGGTGCCATCAAAGGGTTGCAGAAGGTGAGATATTGATGTGACAAGATGTTCTGGACTCTACGCCCACCCTACCTCTCACATCTCTTGTTGACCTCATGGATAAATAGAGCAAACTTGTAGGGATTCTAGACATTAGCGCCATCACTAGCCTGATCGGCTCCTCTCTACCAACGCCGAGTGTGCCCATCTCTCCATCCCTCCCTGCATATCTTGTTGCTCGCGCGCTGTGGTGTGCTAGCCAGTACAAAGATGCTATACCGGTCCAGGAGCGGACCTTATTCCTGCAGGCTGCCGTTCATGCTCTAGATCCATCTCTCCCTCTTTCATTACAACTTGCAGCTTGTCGAGCAGTTGGAGCATTGGCACCAGAGGTCAGTTCTTCCCGGCAGCCCACTGCCAACTCTTCCCGTTGGCTCCTCCTCCCAATATGGTCCTATGGCATAATCCAACTGGCTCACGGTAGCGGTTGATGGTTTACTTACTTGTTCCGCGTAGGTTCCTCAGGCTTCAGAGCCTCTGGTGGCCAAGCAGATTATTGACCGAACAATCTCCTTAATCACTGCTGCATCTGCAGAAACTCTACACATGGTAAGAACTTTATCGGTCATCTATTTCTTGCGCACTTTTTTGATTACTTCTATTGCTGTTTCTATCTTTGTTACTTTGCGTCTGACCTACATGTCCTTTCAGGTCCTGGCCACTCTTGCATCCGCGGCTCGCCTGAATCCCTCAGCTACTGTGGAGAGCAGCCAGCACCTCGTGACGGTTCTCGTAGCTGTGTGGGTAAAGTATTCCTCAAGTCCCTTCATCACAGGTATGAAGCGATCCTACGGGCTACCTCCTTTATCATCAGCCGTCGTCGCTCCTTCCGCCTGCTATCTGCTACACTATGTCTTGAGAATAAAAGATACGCCCACCCGCTCTGCGCGTTCTGCTGCAGGAGCGTTGTCATTTCATTCTGTGCTCTTACACGCATCGTTGTGTTGGTGAGTATGGGGCTTGTGCACGCCACGACTCTAATGATTGTGCGCCTGCGTCACCCTCTCTCGATGTAGAATCCGTGAAAGAGCTACTCTCGGCAGTCGCGGCCCTTCCTGCCTGTTACTTACCGCTGCTACACCGGCTACTGCCGACACTGATTTCCATCTTAAAAGCACCTGAAGAGCAAGGGCTTACGCTGTATGACGTAAGATATATGAGAAGGACCAGCTGTAGGATAGGTTCCTTCTTTTACATTCCCTGCTAGAGCAAGAAGCACCTTGCCTAACTCATGAGACTTTGTTTCCCCTTTGCAGTCTGCAATTGATATTCTGCAGATCATGGTACTTCGTGGTCCCACTCCGCTGCCGCCTCAGTTGTTCGATGGCCCGTTGCCCCCACTTTTCGAGCTTCTCACCAAGACGGATAATTTCTCCCTGCTGCAATGTGGGGCACAATGCTTGAAGACGTATGTCCGATTAGGGGCGACTGAGCTGCTGAAATGGTAAGTCCAAGCGAATTGGTCAAACTTATGGAAACCTTGAACCAGAAGTAAATGCCTCCCTTCTTGCGCCGGCTTCTGTTTTCATATACTTGCTCCAAGCCGGTGCTCTCTCCGAATATATCCGGTTCCCACTTGCTACGCCTGATGCGGCCACTTGTCCCTCTTAACCTCCGGGCTGAGGATACTCTAGTCCTATCTTTATTCACAGCGCTCTCCTTCCAGGCGTGATCCTATGCAGCGATCAGGGGTCGAAAGTGTAGTCATGGTGGTGGCGAAGCTTTTAGGGCCAGAGATCTCAGACTCAGGAGCTATTTACGTTGGAGGGCTCATTTCTCAACTTATACAGAAGCTGCAAGGGGTGAGCTGCACGTGAGGTGGAAGGTTGAGAGTAAGCGCAGATGTCGGAGTGACAGATGTTGGGAAGGGCGGGGCTAACTTTCTTATGTAAGGTAGGAAGAATAACAAACTTGTTAGCAGCTGAATCGAGTCCGAGAGAGTCGTGTCTGGGGGTTGCTCCGCAGAGAATGGGGACCTAAGGAAAATTGAGAAAAATTGCTTATCTCCTCGTCCCTCATGCCTGGGCAGGATATCCCACCAGAGACTGTTACAGCTATGCTGTCCGCTACTGTGCGACGGCTGCGCGTGGCCCGCCTGCCAAGTTTGATCGAGGAGCTCTGTCTCGTGTTTGCAAGACTGGTGCATGCTCACGGAGGGGCAGTTGTCGATTTCTTGCAGGTGAAAGCTTAAAGGACATATCTGTTGATCCCATTCCTAGGACTCATGTTCGCTTCGACGTCGTTCAACGCGGAGTATCACACTATTCTTTCACTGCTTTTCCTCTATTGGTACATCTCTCTGCACTTCCTGTTTCCCATGTGGGTTTATCCTGTCGCCTACATTAGTCTTGCCTACAAAATCCACCAACGCTTTTTCACGGACAAGTGCGACTAATTGTGCCCCTTAGTCAGTGGAGGTCGAAGGGGAGGAGTCCGCCTTAGCATTCGTGCTTAACGCATGGCTACGCTCGCATCCTGAGTTTTATGGTCTTTACAAGCTCAAGGTAATGCGTGACGAAGAAAAGCAGCTGTGAGACCTCCCTCACCACGTTAATAGAAGCCTGGTGTCCAATGCTAAGATTGTGACCGCTTCTCGCCTCTTTGCCTACAGGTCAGCTCCACAGCCTTAGCGAAGCTACTGTTCCTTCGTGATCCCCGGTTGGAAAGCCTTCAAGTCCAGGGTGATGAGGTTGTTACTACAGACAGAAGGAAAAAGAAGCCGGGCGTGACCACACGGTCGCAGAAGAAAGGGCCAACGCAGGTAAGCGGGCACGGCAGTGAGACGCGTCAGTGGGGCTCGATTCAAGGAGTCTATGACTCGGCACGATTGCATCCTCTTACTGATCGTCACCCCACTCACAGTATGAGCGACAACTATTACCTGTACGGATCTTCGTCGTACTCGTTCGGACTATAAGGTTGGCAGTGGAGGAAGAAGAAGAGGAAGAAGGCGAAGAAGCCTGGGACTCGGAGGCTGATAGTGGAGACAGTGATGATGACTTGGTACGTAACCTAAGGTGTCACTGCTTGACTTATGTTTGGTGCTAACCCGTGGTACATTATAACGCTTCGTGCCTGATTAGGCACATGTTGGAGGAAGAAGCGGCCAAGAGCCGTCCCCTTTTGCTCCTGCAGGTACGCCGGTGCCGGTTCTGTTACTAAAGCAGGTAGTCCTTGAGGCTGAAGCATCCATCACTGACTTTTTCTTCTGCAGAGGGCTACGCCCACCTATCGGATGTGTTGGACAAACATGACGAAGATGAAGATGAGGAGGAAGACGATGAAGACAGATTAGCCTCAAAGGAGGATCCTCTATACAAGATCAATCTTCGTGGTTATCTTTCCGAGGTGTTCACCACGCTTGCGCACCAGAAGCCCGCGTTCGACCTCCTGGTCTCACAGCTCGATGCCAGTGACAGAAAACTGCTGATGGAGCTGATGAAGATCTAAGCTAAAAATATTTAAAGCAAAGTGTCTAGGGACCGTCTTTGCCGGGGTGGAAAACGCTTTGCATTTATATATGACATAGGCTGAGAGAAGCGACTTGCTGGTGGCTATCTTCCTACATCGGATGGGCTCCTGCTTGGCTTAGGTGAAGAGGTTGCTTCACCTGGCTCTCCCAAGCTGCTACTTCGGTTCATCAGAAGTCTTGCTTGACCACAATGGTGATGCCTTTGCTATAGGCATTATGAAAAGAATGCTAGGCAGCAAAGCAGTCCATGTCTATCACCGGTGCTCCCCGACACGTTTGTCTTTTAAAGGTTTATCCCTACCAGCGTGAGGATGCAGCGCACTGCATCTCTAGGCATAATCTAGTCTCTTGAGATACTGCTGCTGACGGACAAAGAGAATAGCCAGCTTTCCGATGAATTGGAACTGGAATTTGTTGATTGACTAGGAGGAAGAGCGCTAACGCCTCACTGGAAGCTCTACGACTGGACTTCCTGAAGGTTGTCGTCGCCTAAGTCTGTCGATTGCTTGACGAACCAGGTCCGAGACACTGCTACCCGAAGGCTTGTTCTGACTTGGTAACTTGGAAGGCGGGTCTTCCGGCTTATGAACAACTATTTCGAGGGACGGCGTAGTCTCTTTTGGCACAACGCTAGAGACACTGCCTTCGTCTGACCTATGGATGGTTATCTGGAGTTGGTTCGGCCGTGGTCCTAGCTTGCCTCCTGATAGGTCTCTCATCGTGATCCCTCGCCTTCCTGCTTCGATTTTTGGAAGAGGGTGCATTAGCTCCCCAATGGTCAATGACGCCTCGAACAGAGGCATATTCCTATCCAGCACTTCTTGTTGAGACTCCCACTTCATCCCATCTTCTCCGGAGGTCTGCTTCAGAGAATGGAAGAGAATCTGAGCAATTGGCCCTTCCTTTGTATCGAACACCACGATTGGCCAGGTGGCAATGGGATCTACGTTTTTACTAGGGCTCGGAAGGCTGGGTTCGTAGACATGGAGCATGTACTTCGTTCCCCCTGTATCAACATGCGGAACTACCTTAGCATGACCGTCGGAGAGCTGTTCAACTACTCTCATCGATGAGAGGAGAGGGTTAGCCGCATTATCTTCCTTGGCAAGTAGCTGAAGAAGGATACTGTCTATTCCGCCTTGACTATTTGCTTCGGAGAAAAGAAGCTGGCGCGCTTTGCCGAGACCGACCTTCCTCCGCGCAGGATCCCCATCTGCCAAACTCTTCAGTATGAAGTTGGCACCCTGGACGTCGTCGCTACTCTTTTTCTGCTTCGCGCGTTTCATAAGTGCTTCTATTGCAGGGATGCGGAGCTTTTTGTATCTCAAGCTCTGCTGCTGTCTTCCCAGCCCTGATGCGTTATTCGTACTCCGTGTCAGCCGCCCTTGTGGTTGCACTGGCCGCCGAGCAACTAGCGCAGCGTCTGCTTCAGGAAGAAAAAGCGCTAGAGATATGACGGTCCACCAAAAGATGATAAAGCGCCAATGGCGAAATACGTGGCTACCCTTGTATGTGTCCCCAGAGCGCTGTAGCGACTGCTGCGCGCTCTTAACTCGTAGTCCTTCACTCTTAATAGAGCCTGCCAGCGTCCCGGAGGTCTTGAAGAGAGGCATAACTTCTATGGTCATTCTATGTGTTGAGACTCAACCCGCCGATCCTCTGCTGTACGTGACCTTCATACACTAGCAAAGAGAGAAATAATAGGGCTCATTGGCGGAGGGATGAAGAGACGATGCAATATCTATGAAGCTTGCTCATGGGCTCGGGACCTTCTCTACCACCATTCTTTAGTCTAACCGGTCATAATTTTCTCTGGGCTGCCGTCCCTCTGGACCTCACCCCAGTACACCCGAAGTGGAAGAACCATAACTGAGCAATGCCTGCAAAAACAGCTTGGGATCGGCCCTATCCACCACTCCTATCTTGTCAGCTCAAGCGTTGAATGCTCTACGACGCATCATCAAGCCACGGAATGGCGGAGACTGTCACCGAATTCCGAACTCCCACCAGTGAAGTGAACGGCGCTCTTTCAATATTATGGCCAGAAAGACGAGGTTACGGATCCAGAGATACGGCTTATTATTAGCTATCAGCAGAAGCCGACTAGAAGCCGCCGCCACGCACCGTGTCCTTCTCCTCCTCATCTCCTACTCGTAGTCATCAGTCATCATCGCCGAACGTCCCACTCTTCCACGTGAATTTCAGGCCAGCAGACAACCTGGTGTGTAGAACTATGTAAAACAGTAGTTCCTCCTATGTATACATTAGTTCGGTGTATCTAGTTGTCGGCTGCTTACTATTAGCGCTGGCGATCTTGTCTCTGTCTTGGGACAGGCCGGTTTATTATAAAAGATACGGTATAAGCAGGAAACAAACTGAGAACTACCGCTACTCCTAGAGACTAGAGAACCTTGGGCTTCCGGTGTGCTGCTCTGCCCATACAAAAGTGCTAATAAATCATGAGAGAGTCCGTTGGAAGGACAGAGGGCAGGGGATAACGGTGCCACCATCCGGAGCAAAATGAGCGTACTAGAACTACCACTACTACTGGAGGACAGGGATCTAAAACTGCTACATGTATGAAGAGAGAGCGGCCACGAGTACAGTCTGCCCTTGTAACATGAATTGAGGTACGGAGAAATAGAAGTCTTCTACAAGCACTGCAAAGGCTAGAAAGTCCTTCAAGCTAGAAACCCTACTAGACAAGCTTCTCTAGGAGAACTACTACCCTTGACTTTGATACTACTGTCGTCGACAGTGAGGCCAGCGAAGAAGACGGTGTGCCGCCGACCCGTATTATCACTTCCTCTCCTCGTGCAAACAACCAGCAACGAGCATTGCCTTTTCTTCATTCTTCTCTTTCTTGCACACGCTGCTGGTGCTGAGCAGTATCGCAGCTAGTGCTCTTCTTCAGGAAGGGCGGACATAATATTGTGAATCATCGTAACCAGTCCTGGGTAGTAAGCCTTGCTAGTGCAGAGGGTTGAGCTTGAAAAGTGTTGATGTGTGCTTGGTGTTGTGGGTCGGTGGTAGGACTATGAGACAAGTGGTAGCCGAGGAAAGGCGACCCTCAAAGATATGATGTGACTTCACTACCAGATCTAAGAAGGGTTCTCATCAAAGGTGATGAAAGTGAAGAAATTGAAGTGAAAGAACGGCCGCCATTGTCGCCCCTGGTTATGCGAACCATCGGACGAAGTAGCCAGTTGTCGACAGCCGGGGGCACGCCAATCCGACTTCCATTTTGGGCAAATGCTTTCAAAGAGACGGTTCCTCATGTAGCGGGTTTGGCTGAAGTGGATAGAAGGATTCGCCGCCCGGACCCCGATAGGAATTTCTCTGATGATGTTCAACTTGAAATATAAGAGAGAGAAGTATGAGACATTTTCTTTTGATAAATACATACGCCCGCCGCCGCACGCACCGCCGCGCGGACTGCTCACCTGGCAGAAGAAGCCGGAAGAAGACCAAAACCCCCGTAAAGCGACACTTATGCTACAATTTTCCTACTAGTTCCTACTACTAATTAGTTGCGGCAGAATCATCATGCTAACTCACTGTTTGGTCCGTCGTTCCCTATAACACCACCCCGTCTATCACTTGTCCCTTCTAATTGTGCAGCGCCTCCCCAACGACTACCTTTCCCTATCTGCGGCATAGCTGTCTCATGTTAGAATCCAAATGCTGTCCGCGTTGGCAGCTTTCTCCTGATGCTGCGTAAGGAGCCAAAGAAGCTGCCTCATTTTCTCTCCTTATTACTGTCGAAAGTAAATTGGAATAATGACAGAGTCTACCACCGCCAACGTTGGGATCGTTCCCACTTCTTCCTCCGCGCATTGGGGTTGTCCATTTGGCCCTCAAAAGCGACACCCACCGCTGGCTGGTAGCTTCAGAAGCTTCGTCTCGTGGAAGCCGAGCAGTACACGGCTGGTGACGAAGCTCTGATACAAAAAATAGTGGCTGGCATGGCTGAGGATCACAGGTAAACTCAATTAATAGTGTGAGACAAGTGCACGAACATTGTTGCCCCCAGCGGTTGAAGCCTCCTTCTTCATATCTGCTGCGCGATGGAGGAAGAAGGCCGTCTACATCTGGATTGCTGTAGGTTCAGAAAAGCAAACTGACTCGTTTCCACAACAAGCATCTTCCCCCATAACACCTATGGCCAAGTTCGATCGCTTCGACCTTCCTAGTAGTGTCCACTCACCCAGGAAGTAGCAGAGTAGCCATACATGCAGTTAGACCTGGAGTGTGATCATGAGTGCAAAAGTTGAAGCCCGCTGGAAGGCAACCGCAAAGTCATGAACTAGGAATAGCATCCCCGGAGGTACACGATGCGTAAGGGAAGTGCTTGCGGTCAAGCTGGAAAGGTTGTTTTTATTCCATGTCATCATGGATAAGTATAGTTCGAGGGAGTGGCCCACTCAACCCTGGAGGAAGTGCCCATTTGGCGGGTTTATCGATCCTATCTTGCGTTGTTAGAGAAACGGGGACAGTCGCGGCTAGGGTGTCCAGACTCTTTGCACCTGAAGCAGCC
The DNA here is from genome assembly GCA_900088475.1 of Hyphochytrium catenoides. Classification (NCBI taxonomy): domain Eukaryota; class Hyphochytriomycetes; order Hyphochytriales; family Hyphochytriaceae; genus Hyphochytrium; species Hyphochytrium catenoides. The sequence goes on along the minus strand of FLMG01000406.1, from coordinate 10,103 downwards.
TCCAGTCCGGAGCTACCACTCCCTTTTTGCCTGGGTCTGGGGCGCCAACCAGCGAATCGCGTTGAGCCCGGCTGGTCTGGCAGCTGGCTCGAACTGAGGCAGTCGCTGGGGGGTCGTGTCTTCGACCCCGTCCGGCTCCTTATAGTAGGTGAGACCAAAGATGCTACCGGATGGATGGACAAATAGGCTCAAAAATTGAACACTTCCAGGGTTGAGGGGCACGCCCTGGAACTATACTTCTCCATGATGACCTCTCTTAATGATCTTTCCACCTTAACCCCAAGCACTTCCCTTATTACAGGGTGTGCTTGCTTTGCAGGGTGAAGGGCAATAAGAAGCTTGCTCAGGGCTGTGCTGTTCCGGTGTAGTAGAAGCAAGCTGCACTGCAATCGGTAGACACTTACCTGACTGGCCCTGCTGGTACTTCTTTCTACTATTTGGACCATCTCCGTTTCATTTTGACGACGACACTGCTCTTTGTTTGAACCCTAGGAACTATATGGAATATCGTGAATGACGCTGCTTGATCTTTGCTCTTCTTCAGCCAAGCTGCGCCTAGGGTAAGTCAGACACATACTAGCGGCTATGGAAGTTTGGCGGACGCAAGACTCTCATCGATGAAGAAACGCCACCTGCTGCTGCATCATCAGAACAAGCCCCGTCCATTTGTCAAGGCAGGACAGTGTCTTTGGAAGCATCAACAGCATCAAAGGAAACCCTCCACCACACTGCTTTATAGCCCACCTCAATAGCCCTGTAACGGATGAATCGTAAACCTCTGATTCTAGAGATCATTAATGGGTTATCGATTGTCTGATAACTGAGTCTGTACTCAGATCCATCATCATCAACAACGCAGCTTGCAGGCACGCCGGCACACTAACTATCCACTGCACTTCTGTTCTGTTGATAGAAAGGAAGTCAGGCACTCTTTCGAGCTTCGTTGTGGGCAGTGTCCTTCTTCTCCTCGGAGCTGCTGCCGCCACCTACTGGTGCTGACCAACTCAAGCTGCCTCCCACTTCTTTGTCTTCATAGTCTGCTAACTTCCGGAAGGCTTCTCTCCCACAGTTGATCCTCTTGCCCTGACAGTGAACGGTCTTGCGTGGTGCCCGAGCCTTGAATATCCAACCATCATTCATATTCTCAGGCACCGCAAGGTGAGAACTTCGTTCAGCAATCTTTGCCCCTTCGGCACGCACATAGAAGGCCGAGCTGTTTTGAACCTAAAGGGGAAGCCACTTCACCATTTTCTTCTTGACTCTTATGGGCACATAGCTCGCCCGTGGGTCCCGACGCTGTAAAGTTCACTAAGTGACTGCGCCCGATCCTCCAATGCGCAAGGCGTAGCATCGATTTCTCATGGGATGGAGCGCTCCTCGGCCTCTTGCCAAAGCTCTGCACCTCCTTCGCGAGCAACTAGGCGTAACAGAGGAGGGAAAGGTCTTTCCTCAAGAAGCTCGCAGAGGGCTGTAAGGGCCCTCGAAGCCATCGCCCAGGAGTACACCGAGAAGAGGCAGAAGGGTCTGGTGCCAAAGCCACCTTTGCCTGCGCGGTGGCTACTCTGGCAGGAGAAGCAAGAAAATAACAAGAAGCCTGGCTCCAGAGGTCGCTGTATCTATGGCAGGGATGGTGAACCGAGTGAGCTTTGCTATTGCAAGAGATATGACGGAGATGGTACAGGTTTTTATGGCTTCTGCGCGGATTGCGGGCATGGAGCGATATGGCACAAGCTCATCAGCGGTCAAAACCGCTATATGAGCCTAGAAACCATCAAGCACTTTGAACAACAAGCCCTAGATCTTGATGATGATTACTCGGACTACTACGAGGATGATGATGATGAGGAAGAGGAGGATGACGAAGATATAGCCAACGAAGTAGCAAAGATTATGTCCACAACCAAGTTCCAAGTGCACACGAGCTTCAGCGATGCGTTCATGAAGAGCAGAGATAGGCACTCGAAAGATCTTACACAAATGCTTGAGGAAGTCCAACGGATTGCGGCATCCTCGGCTCCAGGGAGTTCAGCAGTCGATGACATTGAGTCCATTAGGCCCAACAGCGGGAAGATCAAACCTGGAGAAGACTCGACGCTTCTAGATAGTTTATCCAGTTTAGGCAGTCGCATCTCACACAGGCCTAGACGGAAGAAGAGAGTCGGTGAACACCAATCCGTTCGTCCTCCAGGCACCACCGTCTCAGGTGGAGTTCCAAGGGCTAGGACACTACGTTCTGGAACTACTCGACAAGGAGACGATAGCAGCATATCCTCGTACTCTTCCTCGTTCCCCTCACAAGCAGACAAGAGAACACATTCTGGTGGCCGTGGAGAGAGCAGATCACGCACTGGCGAAAGCCAGGCCTTGCATCCCGGACAGACTAGGAGAGGAAACGGCAGAGAAGAGGTTGTTCTGTCAAAGGATGGGATACCGTTCTGTCCTTATCCACCCGCACCTCCCTCTTCCAGCAAACCTACCAAGAGAGTCATCGAATCGCCCCCTCTGACAGAAGAGGAGCTGGAGAAGAGGCTACAAGCTCTAGGAGCCGCGAAGCCGGGCTGGGGCGTGTCCTCAGTGCCCGTAAAGAAGCAATCGCAGTGAAAACTAAATGTAGACATGGGCTAGGCACAAGAGGAGGAACCACAAAGCTCTAGATGAAGACAAACGACCTTATCCAGAGTCTTCTTTATGAAGCGCTTTATGATAAACTGCTGTACAGAATTAACAAGGGAAATTGTGCCATGACAATTCTTTTTTTGTGCCTTCTGGCTGCGCTAGGAGAAGAGAAAGCGCAGATCCTCTTCTGTCAGTTTGTTTAACGCGGCATTACTCTTGCCCACTGTCCCTTCGAAAATTAGCTGCTTCTTCTCTTGTAAGCGAAGAATGCGTTCTTCAACGGTGTCGGTGACGATGAACCGAGTTGCTATGATCGGCTTGAACTGGCCCAGTCGGTGTGTACGGTCAATGGCTTGCATCTCTGTTCGGGTAGCAACAGAATCATGAGACGCACAGATCGGAGTCAAAAGCGCGAAGCGTTTGCTTTAGAAGGCCCAAAAAAGCCCTAACACTTATGCTCGAGATCAACCTAACGGCTCACCTGCAGCAGGGTTCCACCATGGATCCATGAGGAAGATGTAGTTGGCCACTGTGAGATTCAGTGCCACTCCTCCAGCCTTTAGGGAGATGAGGAAGACCTTGACTTGCGGATCCTCTTTGAAAGACGTAAGAGCGCGGTCTCTTTGGTCTACTGACATGTGACCCGACAGCTTCACACATTTGAAGCCAGCCTGAAAGGACGTAGGTCGGTTATTAAAGAATGAGTTCTGTAGGAGAAGGATCACCTGACAAAAGGGAGACCATGGTATAAAGAATAGAGGATTTAGGAGCCCCATAAGGACCAACGGGACGACGGGTTGATGATGAGGATCTACTATGCGGCCAGTGCCGGGTAGTGCTGCTACCTTGATAAGCCTAAACTCTATAAGATCCAACATGTTGACAAACTGGGAGAAGACAATCGCCTTTGCTGCGACATCTCGCTGCTGCATCTCTGTCAGCTCCTGTACCAAAGCTATGCACAAAGGCGAGAATATGGAGATGAATGGGCTTAGGCGGGGATAGGGCGTAGACCTCGGTAACGGAGTCTTAACATTTACTATACCTTCGATTTTTGTGCTGCTACGGAACTCCTCTGGGTTGCTGAGCCTGCTCATGAAGTTGTGCCGAGCGTACTTATGCACGACTGAAGCTGCTGCTTGCGCCTTCTGAGTCTTGGAGACAGGGCTGGAGTCCTTACCCTCAGCGTCTTTAGGAGAGAGGTCGACCGTCAAGGGCTGATCACAGCGCGGGCACAGAGAGCTGGCATCTTCCGTCATAGTGGTGATAAAGTCGGTGATACAGGACCTACAATAGTTACCGAATTCAGGACACAAAGTCAGCCTTGCCCAACCAAGGCGCATTGGCAATAGTAGACACATTTAGACGTGGTTTGACTCATAGGTGCAACGGGGCTGTGTAGAGTCAGCTGACAGACGCTGACCACTCTTAAGATGCAGGATGGCGGAATAGGTATACAGCCAGTGCTACCTGCAGAACCAGTGCAGACATTCCGCCTGGATGGCATCCTCAGCCTCTTCTCCACAGATTTCACAATCTATCTCATCCTCAGGAATCAAGGGCGTCACAGTATTCTGCAGTCCAAGCGCTTCATTCTCCAAACTCAGATCCTATAGGAAGTACAAGGGGGGGAGACGTGGATAGTGAGACCCATTTCAGAAAGGACTGAAGAAGACAGCTACTGTTAAGTCCCCAAGAACGGGAAGAGGATTGCCATAAAGGATGGGTCAACGTCTAACCTCTCGCTTCGTGTTAGAGTAAATCACTAAGTAGGGATGGTCCACAGCTTGCCTGAGACGCATTAGAAGATCGAAGATATGCGCATAGTTGTTCAGGACCGTATTAGAGTTGACGTAGGTATCAAACTGCGCACGGGACTGCACAAGTAAGAGAGACAAACAGAGTCAGACCACCAGATGTCAAACCCGAGCCTCCCAACACCGAAGCAGTCTAACAGAGATAGTTTGTGGGAGCAAGACATTCCGGAGTAACACCAATGAAGCAGGATCTAACGAAGCATATGCATCGATAGCCATGATGAGTCCAAGTGAACATCTACCTGCGTATAGATCGCCTGATAAAAGTCCTCCTCCCTTTCGTCCAAATAGTCTCTTCTGACCCTAACAACCTTTGGAGGCAAGATGATGTCATCAGCTCTTCCGGCCTTTGTCCTCCGCAATAGCACCTACAACGACACGGACACGGGTTACTATCTGCCTCATTCCACAGAGTAGCGGAGTAGCATGACGGTCAAAGAGTTCTGTAAGTAAGCTCATCAAACAGATTGACGTAGTGGATACAACTGAGCTTCGCCACGAGCACCAAGACCGCTCGCTGGAAGACAAACTATCAGGGTGATCATGGCATAAAGGTATTTAGTGCCGCATTGGCGTCGAGCAGGAGCGGTTGGGCTACCTGATCCAGTACATGCTCCTTGAGCAGCATCATGGCATGCCTTCCCTCGCCCATGTAGCCATAGAACTTGATCGGGTTGACAATCTTTCTGTTGAAGAAAGAAAAGTGATGGATTGGAGAGTGGCCACATTCCTCGCACGCTTTCCATCCTTCACCAAAACGATAGTCCATGGACTTGCAGCTGCAGTGCCGACACATATAATAGGCATATGGGTCCATCTGGAGAAACCTAATGAGAGAATAGAGCTGCAACAGAGCAAGCAGGAGCGAAGATGAAAGTTATAAGCGGCAGAAAGGGAAATGAACCAGAGTTATTTAACTTAGTAACGCATCACGCATAGCAAACTCATCTTGAAGAGGGGAATGTAAGAGGTTCAAGAGCTCAATAGATCAGGGAACAAACTCATCTGAAGAGGAGAGTGCAAAAGTTTCGAAGCTCAATAGATCAAGGAAAGAGATGTGAGAGTTGGATAATCGTAAGAAAAGGCTTAAAGGACAAACGGGGTACGTCCAATAGGGGTCCGATGAGTACCAGGAGGGATGCAAAGAGGTGTGCGGATGTCTTCATGCAAGAGTTAGTGGCTTTAACAGAACATGAAGGCTCACCTCGCTAACCCTATTCTGGAGAGGTGTTCCAGTTAGGCACCACTTAAAGTCTGAACTCATGGCAAAGATTGACTTGGCAGTGTTACATCTGCGCTCCTTGATATAGTGCGCCTCATCCAGAACTATCCGCCTCCAATGAATCTACAAATACGTGCAAAAGGAGTGAGATCGTCTACAGGAGAGAGACGCGACAACTTGAACGGGAAGAGGTGGAGAGGTAGAAATGAGAGCTAAGATAAAAAGCGAAGAAGGACATGGGGTCTTATCGTTCGGTAGTCACCTTGTGAAGCATGGACATGTTCATGTTGGGCTCCTTCTTTCCTTTCGGAAAGAGCTTGCGCAAGAGGTCATCATCACTCTCTTCCTCCTCCTCATCTTCTTCTGAGTCAACCTGTTTAGCCTTCGCCTTTCCCTTCCCTTTTGCTGCTTTCCCTTTTGCGGCTTTGCCTTTCGCGCCTCCATTCGCTTTCCTCCCCCCACCTTTCGCTGGCGGGAGCTTGGACCCTAGCGTTGGCTTCTTCGCAACCTTGACTAAGTAGGACAGGAGTGAGCGCCACGATCAAGCAACATCTAATACAGCCTCGCCTACCTGGGCCCTGCTTCTTCTTCATGCCGGCTGAAGACGCTGCAGCTGTACCGCCTTTGTTTGTCTTTCCTTTGCCTTTGCCTTTAGTGGGCTTCTTAAGGTCTTCGTCTGAATCCTCTTCCTCTGTCTCTTCCAAGGTCTTGCCCTTGCCCTTCCCTTTACCTTTCCCCATTGTTCCCTTCTAGACGAGCCAAGAGTTAGCGCAGGTTCTATGTAGTCCCCAAGGCCCAATGTTTCCAATACCTTTTTCTGAGTCTTCTTCTGCTTCTCAGTCCTCTCGGCATCAGGTCCACAGAAGTACCTTCGGTGGACAATATAGCGATCGGGTAGAAAGCGCTTGCTGCAGTACTCGCAAGTAACCTTAACAATACACGTGAATGAGTCACACCCAAGAGCTCCACTTAGGGTTTATGAGCCACATGGCAAAGATGAACTTTGGAGGGCGAGGCAGAGAAAGGAGGATCTATAGTAAGGGTGACGACGAGGATAAGGGCTAGAAACGGTAGGTTACTCAGAACGCTACGTCAGCTACCTTGGTCGGTTCTACTATCTTCCTATAGTCTACTTCTGCGATGGAGTAGGTAGTCAGCACAACATCGTTGTCTGCAAGAACCTTCGGAGAGATGTCGCGCTTGGCTCCGTGATAGATGTGAACCTAACATATACAATTTTGAGCACCATCAGAGCGGTAGACCCTTCGAGGGACGATACGGTTGGAAGGTTACCTTAAGAGAGTTTGGTTTGGTGAACTTCTCTATCTCAGACTTCCATTGAAGCAACGCCACCACCGGGCAGATAACCACGGTAGCCCGAGATATAATCTAAGGACAACAGCACAATCACTCATGGAACTCATAATATTAGCTCCAGAAAAGTAAACGTAGCACTTAGTGTCATACAGAGCTCCAAGATATGTCTCCAGCTGGAACGACGTACTACAGACACGATAAGTTGGGCACTCACCTTTCCTTTGAGCGCATCTTTCTCCCTCGGCACCTGGGGAGGGTTTTTTAGATGTGCAAGGATGAGAGAAATAGCCTGAATGGTCTTTCCCATGCCCATCTCATCCGCCAAAATGCCGCCGCGGAATCCACTATGTTCCTGCAGCATAAGAAGAGAGTGAGTGCCCATACATACGTCCCACCATAGTAGCTTAGAGCCCGGTAAGCTTTTAGCTCTACCTGATGACACATCCAGGCTAAGGCTTCCCTTTGGTATGGGAGGAGAGGCATAATTAGTTCTGGTGGGGGCTCCCGTTCCTCTCTGATCTCTTTCTCAACCAGCTTTTCTGTGTCCAGGGGCTTGAAGTCAACATCTTCATCTAACGACTTTACGCTTTTCAATAGCTCGTCTTGCTGCTCTAACGTAAGGTGGCTGAAACCCTGGACATTGGCCTACAATGGTGAGAATTGACCAAAGAGGCATAGAAGTAAGTTTTAGAACATCCGAGATCTCATGAACCATTGCAAGAGTAGCGAGAGGCCCTCAAAATGGTCTGGCCGGACTCTCGCTTGCATCCTTTCCCCCATCCATATCTTTTATTTTCTGTGCTAACCCTTGCGAACACACCTTACACCAGGCCTTGACAGGATTGGGGTCAGTCTGCCGCGAGTCTGCTTCCTCGGTGCCTTTCTGCTTCTTCTTCGGGGGTTTCTGCTTCTTCCCTGCTGCCATGCCACAGAAGTTAATTTGCAGCGAGAAGCCAACAAAATAGAAACAAAGTAAAAGACAAGTGACTCTGCGATTGAGCTCTTAGGCTTAAGTTAGATTGCCCGATCGAGTTGATCATCATCATCATCATCATCCCGTTCTTTGTTTCTTACCTTTCTTCTGATCAGCCCCGTCAACTCCATGAGGGGTCATCAGCACCTCAGCCGGCACCGCCAATGGCCTGCACTTTGCATGGTACCAGTGAGTTGTCGGACCGTAATCTTTATGGTCCACAACGACGCCAACGCGCAGAGTCTCGCGCATGATAACAGTGTCACAGCGTTTGCAGCATGCACGGGAAGCCTGTGATCATGAGGAACAGGGAGACGAAGAGTCAGTGCGGGAGAGGATGAGAGAGGAAAAGCGCAGGCAAGGATGACAGAATAGCCCAGAAGAGAGACAGACAGAGAGGAAAGGTCGAAGAAGAGAGGCGAAAGAAAAGAGGTTCCCCTACCTTTGTGAACTCAGCAATAAACCGCGGCGGTATCAACGTGCCAGCACCTGGTACCTCTTGGTCTTCTTTTGTTTGCTCCGCTGTCTCCTCCTTGCGCCTTCTTCCTCGCCCTCTCCCACCAGAACTCCTTCTTGAAGCATTACTCTGTCTGCCATTGCTCCTGGTGGGCTTTTCTTCTTCATCTGCCTCCAATGCTACGGACTCCTCCTCAGACTCTGAAGACTCGGAATCTGCCACAAACTCGCTATCACTCTCTCCCTCAGAGTCTGCTTCCTGCTTCTTCTTTCCTTTGTTTGAAGTCTTTCGTCTTGAGATTCCAGAAGACGAGCCTGTTGCCGCCTTCTCAGTCTGCCTTGCCTTCCCTTTGGCCTTGTCTAGTGTGACAGCGTTTGCCTTCATCTTTCCTTTTGCTTTCCGCGCAGGTGTCATTGGTGACGCTTTAGCCTTTCCACTTCCTCCTCGTGTCCTAGGAGGTGAACGCAAGACCGTCTCAAAGTCGCTAGCTGAGCTGCCTGCATCCACTTCTGCTTCGCTTCCTCCATCATCAGAGCCACTGCTGCTAATGGAAAGCCTCCGCTTGCTGCGGACTGCTTCTTCCTGCAGCAATTGCGTCTGTGACGTGATGCGCCTCGCGGCTTCTGAAGCAGCACCACGCTGAGGAGCCATGACTTGCGTTGTCCTAGCCACTTCCTCAACAGAGTTCCTGAGCTAATGAATCAGCTACAGCGTGCTGTTTATGAAGCAGTTGGACAAGTGAGGAATGAGCGATAGCGTGAGCAGTTGAAAGGAAAGATCTGAAGTGGATGAGTAGTTGAAGCGCTATCTCTCCAAAGATTCTTCCATACCAAGAGGAATGTGGGACAGCAGAGACAGGCAGGTGATGTCTGACACAAACGAACCCGAGGTGATAGGATGAGGGCGTCATCAACCAGGAAGAAGGAGGGAAGAGAGAGAGAAACAAGAGCAAGAGAGAGAGAGAGGAGAGAGAGAGGAGAGAGGACGAGAGAGAGAGGGAGAGAGAGAGGAGCGAGAGAGAGACGGTGTGAGAGAGAGGAGGAGAGAGGAGAGAGAGGAGAGAGAGGAGATAAGAAGAGAGAGAGCGAGAGCGAGAGCGAGCGAGCGAGAGAGAGCGAGAGCGAGAGCGAGAGAGAGAGAGAGAGAGAGAGAGAGAGAGAGAGAGAGAGAGAGAGAGAGAGAAAGAAGAATGTTGATGGATGAGCTGATGGATGACGTGCGTAGAACTCCTCTGCATCATCACATCCTCCACCGTTCCCGCCGAAGTTACCGTCCTCCCTCCTCCCGCCACCACCGTCATCCCAAGCCAACCTCAACTACAACAAGATTCACATGTGATAACTAATGGTGGAATCACTACATATGCTTATTTGATAACCAGTCTTTCTACAGCACGCGTGTCCCGACTCCATGTGAAGCTGCAAGCGGTTGATTGAGCTTGTGAAGCTGTGAAGCTCTGGAATGAAGATTCAATAAATCTGCGGGTCTTCGTGTCTGCTGTTAGCTGTTACGCTCAGAGCCCAGCGCCGAACACAGGCTGTGTCGACTAGAGGGCGGTGGATTTTCAGCAGAGCTGGTGATTGGCCGGGGTATTGCCGGGCTGCTGGTCTTACTGCAGAGTGGCGGTTGAGGCCAGGCTCTTGGACGTTGAAGTTGAATGTTGATGGTAATTGATTGCATCGGGTTCATAGGGTTTCGCGT
>FLMG01000403.1:0-16615 GCA_900088475.1 Hyphochytrium catenoides | reverse complement strand
TAACCATAGAACTAATAAAACCGCAACTCTATTTCTAAACATAGGCAGACTATAGAGAAAACCATAGGCAGGTCATAGGCAAAAACATAGGCAGTAAAGTCCTTTATTAGGTGAGCCCTGTAAGTAAAAACATAGGCAGACCATAGGTATCAAAACTATAGGCAGACTATAGGCGGACTGCAGGCCATTTTATTCCCCCAGGCAGGGCAGGGCAGGGCATCTTGAGGAAAACGAAAGCGTTTATTATTATTCAAGGTATCTTATAAACTAATAGAATATTTACCCCATAGAACTAGGGCCTTATTAGAGTAGCACTCGTTGGTTTGGACCTGCCAAAAATTTCTCCCATCATCGGACAGCAGCAGACGAGGAACCAACAGCAACCGGTGCTGCACTGCGTTTCAATAATGATGACAGCGTTATCCTTCGTTCAAGAGGAGACTTCAGACAGGAGCATCGGACAGCTAGTTCTATTGATATGCAAGCACCACCGACCTGGAAACAATGACCTTCTTGATGATGGTACTCGTAGACTTGGTTGGACCGTCAGCCATCATGAGACGAGAGCACGGATACACCCTTCGTTCTCCTGTTCTTACGACGTCTCATTATGCAAATTCCACTCTCCAGCAGAGGACAGATAGAGCAGCAGAAAGAGCTATGAAGATGAAGTACCACCAACAGCTTGTTATCTTCTTGGCCGTCGGCTTGGCTACTAGTCTCAACACAGACTATGCACAGGCAGCATCCGAGCTAAACTACAACGGGACCTGGGTAGCCCCGTTCCCAAACGCCGCCATGGGTTCTGAAAGCAGCCAGCAATACATCTTCACCCTACGAGGATGCGATACCATGTGCGAATCGCCCAATCCCGCTAACGATGCCAGATGCACCGATATTTATGTCGGGCTCTTTGACCCAGCAGACTCAGGAAGTCTCCTCGACGGCGCCAAAACCAGCATGACTATACGGGCTCTAAAGACAACTACCTATAGCTATGACAAACCTGTAGAATTATCCGCAGCAGAGGTGTCTGGGTCTACCCTTCAGCGCTCCGAGTGCCTATGCGATCCCATTGTCATGGGAAAAGGAGGATTCTATGTCTATGAAGTTGTGGTCCGCACCACACTCCCCAGAGTTGCTATCCAAACCATTTGCAGGCGAGACCGTGGTACCAGTAAGCAACCTCTTGGACTTCCTTCTCCGCTTAAATCACAGGAGTTGATTGATTTGTAGGCAGTGCATAGGCGTGACAACATACGTAAACAGAAGACCAAGGAAGAAACTTCTCCACATCTTGTTAAGCCGGTTGTACGCATTTGGGTGATGATGATGTAGCTTTGTTGCTCGATGTTGGATATATTGTGGCGGAGGATGGGCAAACCGTACTACGCAGTCCGTAGCCCGACCATTAGCAGATGTAGGCAGCGGTTCCGACATTTGCCGCCTGTTGTTGGGCAAGAAATCTTTATGTTCCTCGCAAAGCGGTTTTCTGATGTGCGGCAGGTCAGAAGAACGCCGCTTCATTCTTCCAGAAGTTTACGTCTAGTTCAAACAGCTTTATGTTCATATGAGGCATGGATTCTGAGTTGTGGAAGAAGAGTCTTGCCAGAGCTTTTGAAGCTCAAGACTGCGTCCTCAAGATGCTTATCCTGCTGCAATTTGAAGCCTCCACGCGACAGATGCACCAGGAGGAGGAGGGCTGCGTTATGGAGAGTAGAGTCTCAAACATGGATGTCTAGTAGAGGCCGTACAATCGGCACCTCGCTTGAATGTTGCCATCTAATGGTAGAGACTCTAACCCTATTGCCACTGGCTAGCGCTAACCCTAGAGTTTCAGTTGGCCATAATTCAGAACTGAAAAATTGTGTGCGGGCCTCTTTACTAGTAATCTCCAATACTTATGCCACTATTATTAGCCTTCCCCTTTCTTCAGCTTGGTTGTTGCATCAGCGAGACGGCTTCTTCTTTTTTCTCCCGCTGCAGACTGCCACTGATAAATAAGTGAACTGAATAATATAAGTGAACTGAACATTAGAACATCTTAGCACCAGCCCTTCTTCTACAAAGCAGTCCTCAGAACGTAGCCACTCTCCAGTAGTAAGGGAAGACCTCTTCAGAATAAGGTTATCAGAACTTTTTCGCTGTGATCGCACTCCTATCCTTTTATTTATCTATCTATCTATTATGATCTACGAGCTTTGGGCAGTCTTCCTGGTCGAAAGCAGAAAGTCAACTAATCTAAGGTACGGACGACGAGGAGTGAACTGAGGATTATGCAGCGCCGCACCACATCCAAGACCTCTCACTGCGCTTCCCTCCTTTCGGCTAATAAGCTAACTCATGAGTTGAGTGAAAGGAGGGAGGCGCAGTGAGAGGAAGTATTCTTTGTTCTGCTCCTATCACACCCAAGACCTCATCACGTCTAAATACTAGCTAGCTGACATGGCAACAGCCTTTATTGGTAGGATTATGTCACTGCCTGGTCCTCCGCCCGCTGCCAACCACCACAAGGTTCAACAACGCTTTACAACGGCAGCAGAAGGCTTCCACTTTCCCGTCGTCCAAAGGAAGTGATGAAGAAGTAAAAGAGCAGTATGTAATAGTACTACTCCTGCGTGCTGCTGCCCTCCTCCTCCCTCCTGCGCTTCTAATTCCCGTCCTCCAGATTGCACATTATAGAGTCGCCCACCTGTTCACAGGAGCAAGCAGCAGCGGCAGTAAGCAGCAGCGGCAGTAAGCAGCAGCAGCACCTGCTGCCGCGGCAGATGGCTGTGTCTGTTTGTTTGTCTGTCACCAGTGTGACGGAATCTTACCGTCCCTCTGCGGTTGTACCGGCTTGTAACGGCCCATAACGGATCTGGACCCATAGTAGTAGGGAAGCAACGATTGGAATGACTTGGATGGAGAGACAGGATCCTTTGAGAGGAGTCAAGGAGACAAAGGAAGGAGGATTGAGAACGAACGGTTATGATGGGGCTGCTGCTATTAGCAGGATGTAGGTGCTCTCCTCGTAGCGAAGTACTATGACAATACTGAGTAACCAATAATAGCAGCATAGGAAGCGAAAAAGAGATGGTTGCGTGCAGCAGGCAGAAGTTCTCAGACATAATCTCCGTCCTTCGTCTTCGCTGCCCGGTCCTCCTCTTTCCTCTACGTTGTCAAAGAAGCCATGCCCTTTGTTGGTCATATGAGTCCAGCCTTCTTTACGCCCTGCGCCTGCGTACCTCGTAGCGAAAGGAAAGACCTACTAGGATGGGTAAATCATTATCGCCGCTCTGATGGTTTAGTGCTCACCTGAGAGAGCAACCAGTAGAGACGTTATTCTTACTCTTTCTCATCGCATCTTCTCCCATCTCGGCTGACCCAGCTGTTGTCAGAATTTGTCACTCTGGTGTTATTAGTAGAAGAGCTAAGAAGGGTTAGGTCTCCCAACAAGGCCATTAGCAACAACTCGACTTACTTTATACTCATCAGCTACACCTCATCAGGAGACGAGCACCATCCAGAAGCTTGGGGTCAATCACCCGCAAGATTGACGACTTTGCCTACCAAGCGTATGGGTTGTTTAGAACCTGGGCTGGTAGTCTATCCCTTGTACGCTTCCTTGCTGGTCATCGAAGGGTACTAGTAGTAGTGCCCTTTAGACGCAGAACCAACGAAGAGATCTCTCATTCTCCTTGTCGAGATGTATTCTCTCTACAATATGTTCTCCTGCCAGGTCCTTAGCCTGCAAGTCTCGCTGTAGGACGCGCCAGCAGTCCCCACTGTGGGTCTGAGGAATAAACACTGTGTACTACGATGGAAGGAGAGTTTGAGTCTACCGCGACACGGCTTTGCTTCCCACTTTTGACGTATCTCCAGGGCAGGCCTGGATTAGATACTTTGGAAAAGAAGTCACTTATGGATTTGAGGACAGCAATTGATACGGCTCTGGCATACAGACCAACCCTGGTTCTTGTGAAGGCCAACAAGTCATGGAAAAAAGGGTTGGTGGCTAAAGAGAGTAAGAGAGCTCTGGCAGTAACACCGAAGAAGGAGGATGAGATAGAAGAGAAAAAAAGAGCGATGATTTCCAGAAGACCTTCCTCGCCATCCTCTTCTAGCTGTAAACGGCCCAAGAGAAAGCGCGTTATCATGGCAGTTCGGCCATACACGGAACTGTCGGAAGAAGAAAGCACATTAACTGCCATGGAACATCTTCTCGGGCGACAATTCTACGAGTGCTGGTGGAGCTGGAAGAAAGTGTGGGCTCCAATGAGCTTCATTGGATCCTTGCTCGTGACTCTTTTTATAGGGCTGATACTGGCATGGGGAGAGCTGGCAGAGAAGCATCGCGTTTTGATCCTCAGCGCAACCTTTCCGTTGTTAGTTCCGCCTATCCTAAGGCAGCTGTCCCTCACAAGTATTGTCACACTGCGGAAGGCGTTATCTACCTTTGAAGCACTTACCTTCCTTTTGGAGGTCTCGGGCTTCGCGGTTGCTCTTTCCGGCCTTTATTGCTTCAATACAACGGGTTGGCTTATGGGTGTCTGCCTTTTCCTGAGCCTAACGTTGGGATTCTGCTTTTATGACGCCTTCCCTACGTCCGTTCGCAAGGCTTCCAGGACTATTTTGGTTATCTGGAGCATGTTCGGCTGCCTGCTGCTAGCGTTGATCTACGGGAAAGTCTCCCCCTATATGTGCGATTACCGTTGGGACCTCCTGCACGGGGTGATAGAGCAGACCGCTTCCAAGAGATCTCAGTGGGGCTTTTCCATCAAGGAATTTTGCTTCAATAGATGCTTCAATGTGGTCGTGATGGTGATCAGATTGGCTTATCTGACGGTTAAGCATCCCCAGGACTGTGTCTTCATTAGAAGTCGCGTTCGGATAGTTGACCTGCCTATTGTTCATTTGCACCACCAGCCAAGAGGTACTGGAACACTGACCAAGGAGGACAAACATGAAACGTTTGCTAGCAGTCCTAATACAGTTCAACGGTCTGAACACAAAGGAGAAGCGTTGAACCTTGCAAATGTTCCGGGGTAAATTGGAGTCTATCTATGACAGGCAGACTAAGCGAAGAGCTCATGGCTAAAGCGTCAAGTCTAGAGCAGGTAGTGAAAGGCGGGAACTATTGCAGAGGGGGCAGAAAATAGAGCCTTGAGATAGAAAGGGCCACGATAAGGAAGGTTTAGTCTGCTTGCCTTGGTTGCTTGTGCCTTTCTAACACACCAACAAAGAGACTGGATGCAATGCTGAGGTCACCTTCCTCTCTACATCCATTCACAAGGAGTCCATGTGAGCCTGGAAAAGATGTGGTGGCAAGAGGAGCCTTCTTGGGATGCAAGCGATGGTGATGATCAGGCCAACACACTTGGCTGACTACTCCCTGATGGCAGCTGAGGAGGCACTACCTTTGCAGACGCTGCTTATTATTGTCAACCGCCGCCGCCCAAGTTCACCTTCCGCTGTCAATAACCCTTTCTTCTAACGTTATCATCACTATTGCAGCAGTTAATTGGTATGAGAAAATTCAAAAGTGAAGGAACCAGCAGACGGAGACCTAGGCTTGGCGGCGCTGTTATTATTATGCAGAGACTGGAACTACTAATAATAACCACTCACACACACTACTGTTATTATCTCAGCATTGCAGAGGGGGCAGAGACCCGTCTGTTTGTACGGAGACACGACGTAGGCGACAGCCTATACTCTACCATCTCGGTTCTTTTAATGTAGAGTCAAGCACTCTTTGTCCTTTCTTTATTGCGTACAAAAGAAGGTGGTAGCTGCAGGCCCATTACTACTACAATGAATTTACCCTTATGTGGGCCACTAGTGGAATTGCTATTATTTTTCCGTTTCTGCACTACTACCACTACTCTTTTTAACTCCCAAGGTGGCCCACCGATCACTTTTGATACGTGATTCAATTTCGACAGCTAATTTTTTCTTTAGAAGTGCCCCAAGTCATATTAGCGCTGTTCGCATTTAAATCCGGAGCCGCTTGCCTTCTCTATTTCGAAAATCTGAAATACGAAGCGATGCCACTCTAACAATAAATGGCAATGCTAAATTCGGAGCTTATGGTGGCCATGTCAAAGTAGTACACGGAGGGCATTGCAAATGTTCATTATTCTCCTTCGGTTTTCAATTGTCTTGCCTTCTTTCTTTTCAGTAATGATGGACCGACGCCGGACGCGAATCTTCATAGCAAAATATAAAGAGTCTCGTCGAAGAGCTTTTTGGTCTCAATCTTCATTTGTCATCTGCAGTTATCTCATCACTGTCGCAGCTGCTATATATACTGGTGCTGACGATGACGATGACAATGTTGCCAACGTAGGTAGTAGACTAGCAGAGAAGCGAAAAGCTCTAATTTGTGGTGGCTGGCTGCCGATGTCTCTTCTGCTGCTACTGATTTAGAAGTCGTCATTCAGTACAAGAAACCTGGTGACTGTTGGGCCCTGGTGGATTGTTTACGACTACTACCTACCTCTGCGAAGAAAGGTGACAATACCTCCGAGACGAGGGTTTCATTATTAGTAGACGGTCAGTAGACGGCCAGCAGAGTCCCTCCTTTATATCAACCTCGTATAGCTCTTGGTGCAGAAGGGCACAGCTAACCGGAGCGCTCATCATCATGGAAGAAGACATTGAAGAAGGAAGAGGCCTAGATAAGCAGCAGTGTGCCGGGCATCCAGAATCTTCATTATTAACAAGCTCATACCTCCTCCTGTCAGCCGGCAAAACTGGTTGCTAAATTTTTAGCCTTGTGAGAGACTTATAAAAAGGAAGAAACAGCTCAAGAGAAAGGTGCGATGTCCTCTTCATCATCGGAAGAGCTTCACCAATCTCTATATTTTAGCTGCTCTGCCTCATCACTGCCAGAAGTCTTGGAAGAGCAGTACGGCTCGGACTGCGCCAACATTGATCAATTTCAAGAGGGGACCTCAACTTCCTCATCAACACCATCAACAATCATGCACTGCCATGATGCCGGTCAGCAGGTGGTGTTTGTTCACGATGACGCAAACGGTGCTTTTCGCTCGTTGGACGAGACGATTCTTCAAAAGGACCAGCACCTGGACGCAGCGGTAAACGAAGGCTACTTGTTCTCAGAAGGGGCTTTGTCTCATGCAATGCAGGGCCATTACTCCAAGGTTTGCATTGAGAAGGATTCCAGGCTTGTTGAACCAGCAGGAACGCCTACCTTCTATTTCTTGTCACATTTGCGTCCAGTGGCGCCTCCTTTCCACATCTCCTCTTCTTCTTCCATGGAAGGAGTGGAAGAACTCAGACCTCCAAGCGCCACGACATACGAGTACCACGGTCAGTGTGATCGAAGTGAAGAGGAGGCCTCCTTTCCTCCTGCAGGTCAGCCACAGCAGTGGCATGACGATGGCTATGAAGTAGCAGAATATAATGAAGTCCCAGACAGGCCTCTTTTGGAGTTAGAAAAGCAGAAAATTTGCTATTCCGGGCACCGGCAGGATGTGCCACACTTCTGCTATCCGGCAGAGCTTTGCGAACAATCTCACAAAGAAAGCAGCTTTTATCAGGAGACGAGACCCTACGATGGCGCTGCTCATGACAGCTTCTACCACCATATGGTGGTAATGGGAGAGAGCCAGCTTTCCGTGGATGAGGCCGAAAACCCTGCCTATCACAGCTCTTCTCTTGGCAGCGAACAACCTCATTATCAGTTCGATGATGGTATGGCCCACCTTACTTCCGCGTCTGTTGCCTATGTTCATAGTGATAAGCTACAACTGCGACGACGGGCCAAGCAGTTTGACCAAGGACAAGAAGATAACCAAGGACAAGAAGATAATGGTGATAAAGGACGAATGATGATGCTTACCACAGGCTCGAACATTGATGATGACCTCCACCACCCTTCTTCTCTCCCCTACGATGATCACGCTGAAAAATTCAGAGTCGAGTTTCATGAAGGTAGTGAAGGTGAATACTATCCCTGTACTAGCTCGTCTCCCTCTTCTCCTGCAGCGGGCGTAACAAGCACACTACAACAAGAAGAGTCGCAGCTGCTTGAAGCGGGACCATCATGGGAGGATCTTATCTCTTATTCTTCATGTCAAGACGGACATTATCCTGTCGTACTGGAGGAAAGCAGACATCCTACCCAGAATATAGAAGCCAGAAGTGAGGGGAACCTGACGTCTGCCGTTCAAAGGGAAGACACTTTCTTCATGGCGGCATCAACGATTGCAACTACCGTCTTGACAAAGAAAACGGTGACTACGTCTGACGATGGAGATGATGGAGGTTTGAGAATGATGGCCATAGAAGAAGAAATGCAAAGTTGGAGCTACGCCATAAAGGAGAGAGCTGCCGTCTGGACGCAGCAAGTCGTTGAACATTGTGATGGGGCCAATCTCTCCCTGATGACCGGCGAAGAACCAGGACTCGTGGAGGACCTAGTAGAGAGGTTGACCTTTGTCAATGTTGGATCTCCTTCACCATCGCCGCTGCAGTGCCTAGCTCCACCTCTTTTTGTTCCCAATATGATGGAGGTGGAATTAGGAGCGGAAGAGAGTGATGACTGCTTGTCGCAGCAGGCAACAAGAGTAGCAGACGAGCGCTGGAGGGAGAAGGTAAGGGAGGTCTGTCTTTACTTTCTTGGATCTTCGCAGGCCTTCCTATTAGATAACCTCAGGAGGACCAGCCCTTGTTGCTTCCGTCGCCCCATCATCCTACCACTCCTTCCAATCTTCTGATTGCTCAGCCTCGATGGGCTTCTTTCCGCTATTAGTCTGCCTTCACTATTCCCCATCCTTTCGTCCACTGCTTCGGGGCAATGTAATTGTAGGTCTTTGTCTTTTGCTGATGAGTCACGGTTCTTCTCTAGATTCTAACGAGGATAGAGAACATAGCAAGAATGACCGTGAGGAGCGTACTCCTTCGCAATGGAGATCTCCCTTCACTATCCTTTCCACGGCGGCTCAACTCTGTACGCTTAGCAGATCATGGAAACCACTACGTTCACAACGGGACTTTGACGAAGATCGGCTTTGTAAGGGCTTCTGCTGCCTGTCGTATTCCGCGACTCAATCCCTTCGGTCCATAATGATATTGCCAATGCTTTATAGCGTCTTTCTTCTAAGACATCCTGGCCTGGATTGCCCTTTCATCTAGCTCCTGTTGTCTTTAGTAGTCAAGTATGTTCAATTCTCTCCCTTCAAGCCTTCAGCAATGAACTTACTGTTGTTGCGATGACTGCAGCAGCTATATGCTGGCTCTTGGGCATCATCTTTCTTCTTCCGTATCTATCGTCGCTGATTCACCCACAATAACCACATTAACCTTTCTCACTCAAGACTCTTCGCGGTGCGAAGAAGTATGCCGGTATCTTTGTCGTCCTAGCATGTTGCTATCAATTGACCAAAGAGAGAAAAACTTCTACACAGGTATGGGTTGCCATTGAGCCCTAGCTTCACTGCGCCTCCTCAGTGCTCTTAGCTACCCACCACCTTTTCCTTTTTGTCTGAACTTTGTCCTTTTATCTTGATGTCCTTCCTTCTTCTTCTTGCGTTTCCTAGGTCGTCAGGTCTGAGTTCTACCTTCTTATTTTCTATATAGAAGTGCACCCTCTCCATCTGCAGTTCCTAGAGTCGTCATGTCCCAGTTCTACCTCATTTTCTATGTAGAAGTGCACCCTCTCTTCTGTCTACTCATGCCCAGCTAAGTAACCATGATGGCACTGCATAGCGGGACGTCTACTACGCCAACACATCCTTCTTTCGCAGTCAATGTGAATGCAATGAAGCCATTCTCGGTAAGCGTGAGTGAGGACAAGAACATTATTACAGAGGATGGACAATGTCTTGGTGGCACCCTACAACCTCGGATATGGTCGCCTCTCGCTTCAGCAGTGTATTTCCCTTGCGAAATTGACTGAACTGTCCTTCTCACCAGTTTCTTTCGTGCCACCAAGTCCTTTATTATGGTCATCCAGTTAACCATATGCACGTGGTTTGCTCCTGCTAACGGGAACCGTTCTGCTCCCAAGACTGTTGCTCTCTTCTTCAGGTTCCTCGATGGCGTCTAGGGATCAGAACGTCTACCGGAAAGGGGTTCCTTGGAGGCCTGGTCGAGATCCAAGTGATGCTACTGCTACTCACCATCTCAGTTCTCGTTCTTGTCCTTCGGGTCGTTGCCCACTACTACCCTTCTAGGTCGTGGGCCCTCAGTTCCTCCTCCATCTTACCTTGTTCGTTCTAGTAGGAAAAGGAGTAGAATTCTCGTAGGTGATCTAGTTGTTAGGGCAGCAAGCTAACCTTAAGTCCTCAATTTTTCGCAGGAGCATGGGCAATGGATCAACCTTGACCAACCTACATATTGCCGAAAGAGCATTACATGGGAGATGTGTAGATCAGAGACGAAGTTGGCCTCGCGGGGCGCAAAGTACATCTTGGTCGGTACTAACAAACTTCTTTATCGCTATCTCCTCATTGACTGAGAGGACGATGATCCCTTCATCAGGACCTGCTATGATCGTTGCTATTCTTCCTTCCTACGTGACCTTTCACTTTTGTGCTTCATAGGTTATTATTCCTTTCCTCTAATCGCTGACTATGCTCTCTTCTCTGCGGCTTACGCTTCTATGTTCTTCCCCTTTCAAGATGATTCCCTTCTGCTGCCACTATTTGATAATACCTGTTTCCTTGCTCCGTCTTCTTCTTATTAAGAAGACGCAGTTTACCTTATGCTCTCAATCGTAGTCCTCTGCCTTTCACGCTGATAGTTGGCCCCTTCTTGCTCGTCCCTTCACTGTCCGCGCTACTCCGTCTTTCTCGATCTTGTGTGGGGTTTTCTCTTCTTACGCTGTCGAACAAGAAAAGGTGATAGAAAAGGATGGTAAGCTTAAGGTTGTTCTGATCCCTTTTTGGTTTGTAAGCTCGAGGAGAATGCTCCATCATTCATCCATATATCCCTATCATCAGGCTGTTAACGAGCGCTCTCCCATGACCGCGTCCGTCTTTCATGCGTCCTTCTACAGCTGTCTTCCACCGTCTCATGGAGGACCGCCTCCATCAAGTGATCCCTTGTATCATAATCACAGGCTCAGGAGTTCCGGACATGGTCACCAGGTAATTTATTGAGAGGAGAGTGCCGTCGACATGGACGATATTGGGGGAAGAAGGGTCTTGACTCTTGCTCTTCTCTGTAAACTACTCCCTGCAACGAGGTCAGCTGACATACTGCCCTGGTTTGAGCGTCTACCTCATCATTTAAAATAGTGAACCCCACTCCCAGAGTACCCAGTCGCCTCCTCTCCAGAAATAGTCCTCCTGCTTTACAATGCTGACTTTCCTAACGCGCTATCTTCTTGTTGTCTTCTCGACGTCGTTCTACGCCGCAACATTTGACGCAAGAATGTTCCTCCACCGCATGAGTCATGAGATGCAACTCCCGGTCCTTGGTAAGCACCAGCAGCAGCAAGCCTGTTCCTCTCCTTTCACCTTCTCTACTCACTTTTAGGACAAGGTACCCCTTCCTTCCTCCTCATCACAGAATTTTTGGCTGTTGTTACGACCGGTCCATGTACCTTTAAAGTTCTATGGATCCCTTCGGTGCTTTGGGGCGTTCCTTCTCATGCTACTTGTTTGTGCTGCGCTTCTAACAATTTCATAATGATTCTTCTAATCAAACCAGGAATGTGCGACGCCAATCCCTTCGGGCTAGCTATTCTGGTACGCTTGGTGCTTCTTCTTTGCCTCTCTCCTACGTGTGTTGCCTCTAAGTATCTCATCCTTTAGTGCCATCTCTCTCTTCTTGAGTTCTCTCCTTTGTTGTTGCCGGCTAAGTGCTTGTTCTTCTTCAACTCAGCCTATCCTCCCTCATTATTACTACCTCGTTGATGGCCTGGTTGGCTACTTCATCTCAGCTCACGTACAAGCTTGGCAGCTCTCGAAGCCATACGGAATCCTGCAGCTACGGTAAAGGCCTCCTATCGTGGTGTTCCATTTTGCAGCTCATGCTCCTTCCCATCACTGCGTGTCGTCCCTCCTGCCACCTCTTTCATTGGGTTTCCTCTAGCTCCAGAAGAATAGATTAGATTATCAGAAGGCTCTGCCATATGTCCTTATGTCGGTGTATTCTCATTCTCTTCTGGCTGGCTGCTGCTCGATTCTTATGTCACTTCTAGGTGACCAACCTATCGGCTGTGCAAGCTACATATCAGCCTATTACCTCTCATGCTTCCTCCTCAGCCTTCAATGCAGTTGACTGGCATCGACTCTCGCCCATCACCCTGGCCTGGTAGCTTTCATCAGTTTCTTACTGTCCTTCTTCTGTCAGCTGTAGATATAAAGTGGATGGGGGTTCGACCATCTCAACTCCCAACTCTCGCGCTGGAAGAGAAAGATAAGCTGCCATTTTCACAGGCAGACTCCAATAAGTGCAAATCTCTCCTACGGAACAGCTTTATTCAGGTGAGGCACTACAGCGCAACTGCCTCCATAACCAGTGATGAGAGGGAGTGAGACCGTTGTTAGCATGGTACTATGGAAACCGGCGGTGAACCATCTAACTTCGTTTGGCTTTGCCTTGTAGCGATGATGTGTGATCTTCGCTTTCTGGGCTCTTGTTAGAGGCCATGCATGAAGTTCCTACTGGCCATGCATGAAGTTCCTACTGGCTTATCGCTTTCTTGTTCTAACCCTTTGTTGCATATCGTCATTGCTCTCCTCAAAAGGGAAATCCAAGTTATCAGTTAGAGGTGCAGCGCATGCAAGCGTATGGATGGAAGGTGGAAATGGAGGCTCTGCAGGCTCATCAACTGTCATTCATGACACACTACCTACGCCTTCTGGTGGAGAATCGTGAATATATCTGAGCCTCTGCCAATGGTGCTGAGTGTAACTTGCCGCGCCGTTAGCTTTGCGGCTCTCCCTGTTCCACGAGCTGTAGAATAGCCTTCACAGCTACAGCGCCACCACCCACCAGCTCCTCTTCGACGCCATTATTGATGGAATGTATCAATCACTGTACTACTACTCGTGGCCGCCCCATTCTCGTCACTGTACGGTATGCGTCTGTCTCTTGTTGCCGGGAAGGCGGTGTCAGCACAGCAGCCGAGAAGGCGATGTCAGCACAGCACCTGATACAGCGAGGCCCTGATAACCAATGCAGCTTCCCAATATTAGTGGTGAAGACTGCCGACCCACCCGACTGGCGTGCTACTGGTTCCCTTCATGGCTGCATACATGAGAACAAGCTTGTCCTGACGCAAGAGAAGTGATGAGAGTAATGACTGTCGGGAGCTCTGTGATGCTTTATGACGTCCGGTGCCTTCTCTACTACCATCATTCATCGAGCGGCCGTCTGAAGGAAGATGAGCTTGAAGGCCTTGACAGAGTTTTCTGCAGGTCATCAAAGGCCAAAGGGCGTTTTTATGTCAGAGGGGGCTCCAGTAACTGATTGCCTCTCAGGTTAGTTATCAGTGGGTGGACCCTATCAGATTTTGCCATGGTCGTACTTGTAGATCTTCGAGTCTTCCAGTGCACCTTTCCGATGAAAGGAGAGAGCAGAGGCATCGAAGCACTATCAAAGCACGATCAAGTGCAATGATGGAGCTCAACAGAACTTGCAGACTCTGCCCGTTGGAGCTCTGCTGACTATCTGAACTAGATGCAGGCCACGTGACCCTCTCTACGGGTTCTTCATGGAAGATTAAGGGTGAGAGGACAGTGACCTTGTGGTGAAGAACGG
Source organism: Hyphochytrium catenoides (assembly GCA_900088475.1). NCBI lineage: Eukaryota > Hyphochytriomycetes > Hyphochytriales > Hyphochytriaceae > Hyphochytrium > Hyphochytrium catenoides. The sequence goes on along the minus strand of FLMG01000403.1, from coordinate 2,893 downwards.
AAGATTAAGGGCGAGAGGACAGTGACCTTGTGGTGAGAGGCCCCGTCATCTTTAGGTCGTGACAGAAATGACAAGACTTTGACCTCACACTCAACCTTTGGGTGCATGCAAGCTTTCCATGCTGAAGTTTGGAGCCGATAGATAATAACCTGGAGCAAGAAGGTTAAGTGACGGCGGACTCATGCTGGAAGAACCATAGGCTACGCACGCTCGATACCGGCTCCTGCTGCTAAAGCTCAACCCCAACCTAACAGGAACCTAGGAGCGTTTTGATCATGAAAAAGACAAGAAGTTCTTCGCGAGATGGGATCGTCCCTTCTGCTTCACCAGGACTGCGTCGGTCCGGGCGGTCTAGCTCTGTAGTACATGCGCTGAAGACAGCCTTAGTCTTCCTCGTCATCCTACTATGCGTTTCGTTCATCGTTCTGAGCTTCTATCGCCTTCCAACTGTGGAAAGGCAAAACAGTCTTTCTTCCGCGTCTCCGTCTATTGAGGATGACCCTCTTGCGCTTCTTGAAGACCCGGAACTGCCCACAGTTCATTCAGAAGACAGCACTGCCCCGCCGTCAAAGCATTTGAGGCCCCTTGTCAACAGCTCGGCTTGCCTGGGAGGTTCAGATGCGCTGGCTCTGAACCCAATCTCTTTGTGGAGGAAGGCAAAGAAAGGAGAACCGCGAATTCTTTGCCTAGTCTTCACCATAAAGAAAAATCATGACAGGGTAAGGGCCATTCGGCGGAGCTGGGGCCAAGAATGCGATGAGCTTCTGTTTATTAGCAACGAAGCCGATGAGGAAATAGGCGTGATAAAGACCCGTCAACATTCCCAAGATAACTACGAGAATCTTCATGACAAGGTCATCTGGGCCTTTTGGCACGTCCTGCACGAGTACAAAGGCAAAGTTGACTGGATTTATAAGGCGGATGACGATACGCACGTCATAATGGAGAATCTAAGGCGATATCTCCTGTCTCCCGACGTGCAGAGAGATAAAGACAGGCCTCTCTACTTGGGAAGACGTCTCAAGAATGACGTTCTCTCAATCCCCTATAACTCGGGTGGCGCTGGGTACGTTCTGAACTGGCAGGCTTTCGAGAAAGTGACAAGGAGTCTCAATAATGAAGACGGGAAGTGTAACCTCTCCAAACACTGGCGTTTCTCTAACTTTCCAGAGGATGCCCTTATCGGCTGGTGTCTCTCCCGCTTAGACGTGTTCCCTAGAGACACGAGAGATGATGAGTTGCGAGAGAGGTTCCACTTCTTCCCTCCTGGGATTGTCTACTCACTCCCCACAAATGACACTGACTGGTGGTACACCAACGTGAAGCGGTGGGGCGCATACTATAGGAATGGCTCTGAGATATTCTCCCCCTCTACTATCGCGTTCCATTACGTGGATAGTCCCAAGTACCACTACGGGATATATAACTACCTCCATTATTGCAAGCGAGGTCTCCAACCACCGGAATAGAAGATGAAAGAAAGATGACAACTGGCACCTGCTCTTTCTACCCCTAAGCGTTTTCTCCTTCTTTTAATCCCTTAGAGAAAGTTAAGCAGGCGCTCAACGACTGCTCTAGATGGTAAGAAAACAACGCTAGTTGTACTTCTATCGGGATATCCCTTCCAGTAAAGGGTGAAAAGATTAGTCTATGAATAGAAGAACAGCCCGGTCCGAGGGAGGCCCTTGTCTGGCTTAACCTTTGGTTTTAGCTCGTCCAAGCCTATTCTTCTTCAGTATGTCTGACCGATCTTGCAGGAGCACGCCAATCTATTAAAGCTATTATCATCGACACACCCGATTGCTATGCCGCTCTTTCCTTCTGGGCCGCAGGTGCGTCCCACAGCTGCTGTGGCGTCGCTTTGTCCTATGTGCTTATCTATTTCACACACTCACTTCCTCTTTACTCTTTCATGATAAGGAAGCATCTCCTTATTTATTGTCAATGGTGAACAAAGTCTTCGCGTGCACTTGGGGCTTCCATGCTGTGCCAACGGAGAAGGCTCTCTGTTCCAACAACATTCACATATCCTTAGAAAGGCAGGCCGCACCGTTGCCCTCTGCCATCCCCACCAATGGATGGCTGATGGTGCCAGTAGCTTAATCAACCTCTAATTATCCCTCTGATCCCTTTTCACTCCCGTTCTTCTCTCTCCTGCCTGGTCTCCAGGAGCAAGGGAATCAGGTTCGTGTGAAGACCTGATTGCGTAACGACCTCGAGTGCCGTAAACGGCTATTATGGCTGGTAACGGCTTTAAGGGAAGGGTAAAATGGTTGTCTTTGGTTTGCTTTGTGATGCGGAGATGTGAACTGGGAGAGGCGAAATGGACATCCAAGCTAGAGCTTGTCCTCATGCCCGTGCTCTGCTCTCTCTCTCTCTGTCTGTCTCTCTCTGTCTGTCTCTCTCTTTCTCTCTCTTTCTTTCCCTCTCTCTCACCCCTTCTCCCGCTCTCTCTCTCTCTCTCTCTCTCTCTTTCTCTTTTTTGTTTCCCTCTCTCTCACCCCTTCTCCCGCTCGCGCGCGCGGGCTCTCACTGAGACTCTTCTCTTTCTCTTTATATCTGCTTCCTACATCGCAGTCATTTCTGTTCCATCCTCCCTCTCTATCTCTAGCCTACTTTCTCTCTACGAACACTTATTTGGTGCTCTCTCCCCCCCTGCTGTGCAAGAAGGATCGAAGAAGGATCTGATACATCATTTCTCTTCAGTTTTCCCTCTCCGGCCTCGAAGAGACACAGAGAGGAGGAAAGGGTTAGCCCCTTCCGTGGACCACAAGAGTGAAGTTAGAGAGACACAAGAGAAGAGAAAAGAAAGGGAGAGAGAACCACGAAAGAAAGAGAGTGAGAGTGACTGTGGGCAGGGAGCCCTGGAGCTCCGTCATAGCGAACAAGTGTT
>FLMG01000401.1:866-27302 GCA_900088475.1 Hyphochytrium catenoides | reverse complement strand
TGATCAAGTAGCCCAATATCAAGAAACTCGGGCTTGGCTGAATCCATGTAGACGTGCCTTTCTTTTAAATTCGTCTTCTCCATCGTCAACCAGTCATATACTCATCGGATGATCACCATGAGGAATAAACCCAAAGTTGTGCAACATCAGTTTGACCGAGTAACCTATGAAGGATAAACTTTGACAGTCGGTTTATGTTTTGGAAAGTAGAATACTGAAAAGTTTTCGGACAAGCCGGGAATCGAACCGCTCTCTTCCTGTCAGCAATGCCAGCACTCTACAGTGTGCACCATTACACCACATGATCTATTTTACTGTAAACCCATCTGTTTTACACATACCGGGACTGACCGTTAGCCCCTTCGACCATTGCACTATTGCGAACATATCACAGTTCTCAACACCCCCCCTGAATCTAGAGAATTGCCAACTTCCATTGTCTAGATTCCCCACAGAAATGTGATCCTGCAACAATCACAGATCTGTCATTCCATCCGGCGGCTTGTCCGCCAAATGAAGGATGAACTTTGACCGTTGGTTTGTGTTTTGGAAACTAGACTACTGAAACATTTTCGGACAAGCCGGGAATCGAACCACGGTCTTCCTGCCAGCAATCCCAGCACCCTACGGTATGCACCATAACACCACATGCCCACTTACTCAGTGATCTAGTTGGGCTCTTATAGCCGTCTGTGGTTATTAGCCGTTACCAGCTCAGACTAGGAGTTTCCGCATTTGGAATTTATATGCGGGTTATGCTGAATCTTACATTAGCCAATGTACAGATTCCAATAGTGTATTCAGGAGAAGTTGCCATACTCAGAATAGCTCTAGTTTGTGGGACCCCAATTGGGCTTATAAGTAGAGCTCTCTCAAATGACATTGCCCGATCACAGATACAAATGATACAGTTTGAGACACTACTGATTGACTACTAAGACTATTGACGACGAGCAATAAAGTCGATCGCTGCTACAGCCCACAGTCTTCAGCTCTGCTTACGAAGAGGTTTAGATTCTCATCCAGCAACCGTATTATTGTTATGGTCATATGGTCGCCTATCGCATCCCAATTTCCCCAGTTCCCCAAGAAGTAGAGATTCAGGACCAGATAACCGGCCCACTTTCAGGGCAGTGAAGTAGGGTGTCCTTCGCGTATTTGGAAGCTGTTGTTGTGCCAATAAGAAAAGGCTATGATCACATATGTATAGTCATCCTTATAAGTAAAACTCAGTCAATAGGAGTAGTCGTACAGTATGCGGGTGACTGGACATCATTATTACGTAGAAGTCGCAGGGTATGGGGAGACTCGTCGGGAGCCTTCTCTTCAGTTATTACCGCCATAGGACATTTGTTTGCAGTCCAGTGGTACCAGGCAGGAGCCTTATATGCTGAATTGTTGTCGTAATGATTACATGTGAGACAACGGGGGCGGGGGAAGGCCGGCAGTGGCCATTATTATTAGTAAGCAAGACATGACTGAGAAAAGAAGTTGGTTAATGATGGGCGAGCTGCTGTAGTAGCTGCTGCTCCTCCTTGCCCGGCGTTGTAGTAGCAGTGTATCACGACCACCTCTACGTTCTTGTTGTTCTTTTTTTCGTTGCCTAGTAGTAGTAGGAGTGAGCGTAGCAGCAGCAGACTTATACTATCAATGAGCATCATTCACCACCGTCATTCAGTCCTTCTCCTCCTCCTCCTCCTCCGGCCGGAGATACTGATCAGCGTCTAAGCCACCACCACATAATCCTCCTTCTTACTTCTGCTATCATCTGGACCTCCTCCTCCATGCTCATTTTCCCTATGAAGATGTCCAAGGAGGTGTTGAGAGTTCAGTAACCAGCCACCACCGCCCAGCGCCTAGTCAGTGTGCTGGCGGCCAGGATACGCTGCTGGCGCACTCTGAGGAAGCCAATTAATTAGCACTTTGTCCGTCACATCATTGCCCTCTTGACCGCTGGAAAGAAAAAGAAGTCTTACAACGTTCGATGATGATGACAACCAGGCGGCGCCCCGCCCGCCAACATGGTCATCATTATTCTCCTCATCATGATGAAATCGCAGCGGGCGGCTTGTTAGCAGGGGAGCGGCACCGGTTTTTCTCCTCCACCGTCCTCCTCCTCCTCCCTCTTCTTCCTCCTCCGTCCTCCTTCTGCAGGCCGGCATCTTCATCATCACGACAAAAAGGGAGGAAAATCACTCTTTTGTTACTCGTGTGCCAATTCGGAATGAGCGTTCACCTCTGCTTCGTTACTGTACAGCCCTGTACATGTTGTTCCAAGTTGGAAGTGCGGTCGGGACAACAGAACATTGGATCACTGGATGTACAGTACCATACTTAGAACCACAGTAAATGCTGTGTCTAGAATATGTGTACGTGCCAGTCAGGAATAAAATGGTTGGCTTTGTTGGAGTCGGTCCAGTCCAGCAAGGTTCAAAGGCTCTCTTCTTCTTTTCTTACTGCTGCTGCGTTACTTCTTTCATCTCTCCTCCGCCTCGCTCCCGCCGCCTCCTCGTTTGCCCCTTCGCACGGCTGTAAGGTGCATGGCCCCGCCGGTGCAGAAGTTCTTTGAATGACTCTCGCCAGTCGCCGCCCTCCTCTCCCACCTTGAGCCCGTCCCTTCCTTCTATCCTCTCCGTCCTCCCTTGCTCTCCTGCTGCTGCTGGCCCGGGATCCCGCCGCCCTGTGTAAGACAGGAGAAGCATCTTGGGTCTCTACCTCGTCCGTTGCCCCTCTTCCTCCTCCTCCAAATCCGCTCCTCTTTGAAGCCACCGCCTTACTCTGGCGGCGGCCCGCCGCATCTTCTCTGTCTTCTCTCATTCTCCTCCTCCTCCGCCTTTCAAGTGTACCCTACTTCCTTAGCGTGCAGCTATTGCTTTTCAGGACCGCCTCCTCGGCTAGTTCCTTCTTCCTGCTACCATCCACTGCTGACATCCTCATTTGGCTTCGATCCTATCGTCACTCGTCTCTTCTGCTATAAGAAGAGGAGGATTCTGGGTAGAGGACGGACGGATAAGGGCGCAACACCTAAGGCCCCTCAGCCCACGAGCTCAGCAGCCCTCACTCGTTTGCCCGCATCGTCATTCCGGCAGGTAATCTGAGAGTTCTGTCCCAGTCCCTATAACCTGCACAAAGTTCGACAAATGAGCGTCCAAGGTGCGGTCTCACGTTTGTATGGCGGCATGTCCACCAAGCGCCTCCTTAGGAAGTTTTCATCTTTACGCAGCCGCATTAAACGCCGCTCCTCAAACTGTGAGTGCCTCCTGCCGACATACTTCTTCCTGAGTGCTCAGCCGTACCTTCTCTCTCTTTCTCTGTGTCTGTCTGTCTTTAGGTTCTCAGTGTTCTAGCATGCCCATACTACCTATTCTCCTCTCCTGCTTGGCCATTCTCATCTCCTCCTTAGCTTATGACCCTCTTCTTCGGTCTTTCTCAGCCCAGGTGCTGATTGTCCTCTTGTTGTACCATTATGGGAAACTTCTAGCTTTGTGCTAGGTCTCGCTATGAGGATAAGGGTTCGCTGACGATCGTCTCTTGTGATCTCTGTGCCCTATTCTTCCCTCTCCTCTTCTTCTCGACAGCCTTGACCTCACAGGAGGTCGACAGTAGGCTTATGCAAGGAGAGGTTGACCGCCTCAGACATCTTCAAGGCCTTGCTCTGTAAGGAGCAGCCCGTCTTTCGTTACCATATCGTTCACTCCATCTCTCTCCTAATCAAGTCATGCCCTCACCCCATTGCACTAGAGAGGAGAACAATGTGGAGAGAAAGCCTCCTGCCACCGGCAAAAGGAAAAAGCCTGCTTGGAGGGAGAGAGAGGAAGAAGAAGAAGCGAAGGAGTTGCCCTCCACCTTTGGGGATCTTGACACAGAGACTAGCACGCACAAGGAGACAAACAGAAAGGAGTTGCTCGATTTGACTGGTTTCGGCTCTCACAAGCATGACAGAAGACGGAAAAAGGCTTCCCGTAAAGGGAAGGTTAGCAGTGCCATCGCCCTGGACAGTGCGCCCTGGTTCGCTTCAGAGCAGGCCCCCATGGCTTCGCACACTGACTTTAATGAGGAATTGCTAGCGTTTGCAGAGTGAGAGCTGCTCCCCTCAGTCTGTCTGCAAGGCTATGCTCCCGATCACTCCTGTACCGCTTCTTGTCACCTACTTAGTTCCCCTCATGGAAATGCATCTCCTTATAGTAGTTGTTCTTTTCTTAGATTTCATGCATGAGACTCTCTCAAAAGCTCTACGTCATAACCTCTAGCGTCGGGTGACTCTGCTTCTGCAGATATGTGGGACTTACAGCCGAAGAGAAGAAGGCACGAGAAGCATTTTTCACTCAGATCGAGGGAGTGACACGGGCTGTGCTTCCTGGAACCAAAGCGGAGAGATTCGGTAGCTCCGTCACTGACTTCCAGACTTTTTTCAGTGACTTGGATATCACATTGCGCGTGAAGGAGAGCGAGGCAGGAGATGAGATGAGAGACAGTATTCTCTCCTACTGGAAAGAAAAGAGACAGAGACACGGAAAGAAAAAGCACGCAACGTTGCACAATCTGGAGTTAGGAGAGGTGAAGGAGGAAGGAGAAAAAGATGGCGAGGCCTTGCCTCTTATCTGGTACGAGGATAGAGGTGGAGAGCAGCGCTCTGCGTCTGCCTCTGTTCCAACGTTCCTTTTGGACGAAGAAGGAGAGGGTGACTTGTTGCTTAATATCTCTAAGAAGAGGAAAGGTGGACAGATTCCGACGTCTGATATTGAGTTCATCTCCGTTGCGCGGCAAGCTGGAAAGGGTAAGACCTCTGATTAGTACCATATCAGAGGACGAGCACGTAGCCGTGTTAGTGTCTCTCCCTTTCCCTTTGACCCTTCTCAAGGTCTGCGCTTGGTGCTCCTCCTTTCCCCTTTTCTGCTCAACATCTCACTTTTAGACTGGAAGGTTTTACTTCGCATATTGCTTCGGAAGATATCTAACATCAGAGCTATGACGGGAAGCTCACGGAACATCGTATCGTCTTTCCGCCTCTTTCGTCCGTATGACTCTCCAACGGCTCCCTCTTTACCCGGGGGGCGGTCAATAGCAAGAAAAAAAGCTATCTCGAGGCTCTACCTCCTGGCTAAAGCGTTGAAGAAGGCGGATCTTGCGAGTGACCTCGAAGTGCGGTCGAAGGCTAAGGTGCCTATCCTTTATATCCGGGAGCCTCTGATGGACCTCGAAGCGGGTAAGAACACCAACCAAACATTATGCACACTTACTTCTGCTTGCGGGGCCGCACCTCAGAAACTTGCAAAATAATACTTCGCCATTGCTCCCTATCTTTCCCCTGTCTATTAGCAATCACTCCTTATCTGTCCACTAAGACGGATGAGCCACAAGTTGACCCTGGTGATTCTCTTTTGAACTTGCAGTGCCTAGCCCACCTATCTATTATTGAGTGGGTTTGTTTGGAATGGGTGTGGCAAGCCTAGCTCTGGAAATGGTGTCTTTGTCCGTTCAGTGTCTTGCTCCGCTTCGCGGTTTCTTCTGAACGTCCATGGCCCTCTCTTAGCATCGACGATCCATATCCTGCAGATATCTCTGTGGACACAGATGGAGCAGCTACAACCCGCTTCTCCCGGGAGCTCGCGGACGAGTTCGAGCATTTCAAGCCCATGGTTATGCTTTTAAAAGTGCTACTCAACCAGGTTCGGACTTGATGATACGCTTCTGGGTCTTCTCGCGTGTAGTGTACACTCTCTCTCTCTACACACTCGCTCCCTCTCTCTCCCTCTCTCTTTCTTCCTTTCTCTCTCTCTCTCTCTCTTGCTTTCTTCCTCTTTGTTCTCCCTTCTCTTTCTCTCCGTCTTTTAATTTTCTCCAATGCCACTCGCCAGCGTGTAATCTCCACCGTAAGTAATTGGTACACCCCACTGTTCCTCGTTTGCGGGTTAGCGAGGGTCCTTCTGCCACATACATAACTCAAGAGTGAGAGTTGGGTCCAGCCGCTCAACCTTATATTTGACGGTCGTGCTTGTTTAGGCAAACCTGGACAAGCCCTTTACGAAAGGGCTGGGTAGCTTTAAGCTGTATGCTCTGATCGGACACTTCTTCCGTACAACGAAAGGGCCAAAGAGAGGTAAGCTCTTGACACAAAATAGAAGCTTTAAGGGGAAGAGTGAGAGGAATCTGAACAAGTATAAGGGGGAGCGCGGCGTGTTGTATAGCCCTTTTGCTCTAACTCGGAAAGAGGAGACTCCAGGCCTGAGTCCAGGGTAGCTGATCATGATGCTATCACGTCCGCTCCGCAGCTGCCACCGCGGACCAGAGTCTGCTCCATTTTCTCCATTACTACGCACACAGCAACGTGCTGCTCAGAGAGTCGATGACGGTGTCCGCGAAGACAGTGGCAGTAATGACCGCCCCTCAAAACTATTCAGTCTTCTTGATCTACGTTCGCTCGATCCGTCTCGCCTTATTTGAACCTTATTGTCTACCTCACTCGATCACCAACTTTGCTACTTTTAATGTTCTGACTATGGCTGGTGCCTCCTACTGTATGTGTCTAAATCTTCGCTTAGTCATCTCTGATCTAGATTGATCTTTATCCATGATAGGTAGAGATTGGACTGTCTGGGCTCAATGTGTACAGATTTCGGGAGTGTTTCCGGTAGGGATAAAGGCTCTCTCCTTAGTCGTTCCTTGTAAGGCTTTATTTGAGTCCCTGGGGGTTCCAGTGTACCGACAAGCTTTATAGAGCAAACCACTTCTGTCTGTCTCCAGACTTTTTGTGACGATAGCCGTTCAGGTTCCGTATCACTGACTGGGTGTCTTCTCTTGCACAATGTGCCTCTGGCGACCAGGAGAGCTCATGACGCTCTGATTGGGAGGTGCCGCTTGCAAGAGCCCCGTCAAGGCTCTGTTCTTTCTCGTATTATCTCCACCGACCTTCTCTTTGCTCAGCGGATGACCAGCATCGACCGTGCCAGGGGCGTGCTAAAGGCGTTTGACAAGCTAAGCAGCCAGACAAAACAGAAGCTACATTTCAGGGCAGAGACGAACGAAGAGGACGATTACGATATCCTGCCACCAAAGGCTAAGTCCAAATCTCGGAAGAAGGGCAAGAGGAGAAAGAAGCTGGCTTTCGACTTGTGACATCTCTCTGACGGAAGCTGCTGGCGTTATCCTTCTAAAACATTAGGACCTGAGCGTGGTTGGTTCTTTTTTTTATGTTGTCACCACTGCCGGCTTGAAGGACTGCCAAGCCTTACTATCTTAACTTAAATTGTCTTTTTACAGTCGTCACCATGCGGACGACACTGCCTATACATATGTTTAACGGAGGAGGCAATCGGTCGGAATCTGTGGAACTCCTGTTCTCTCTCCTCCTCTTCTGCCTCCACTTCTATATGAGTCGTTCCAAGGCCGTGACATACCTGCCAGCGTCTTTAAACCGCCACCTCGCACCTCAGCTTACATTCCGGTCTCCCGCCGCCTCCGCAAAATATAACTACAACCACCCCCAATGCCTTCTCAGTACCGATGCTCCCTCTCACTACGCTTTATCTTTCTACAATGAGCGTCTAATATACAGCCCGCGGTTGGTGCACAGCTCTGCCAAGGGAAAGCGAGCTCGAAGGATTGAAGCTCTCAGGATCAGACTGTCTGGTGAGATTCGAAGACAAAACTTGCACGGCAAGTAGCTCGTCGTCCTGCAGGCCCGCAATCTTTTGTCTCTTCAGCGGCGAGAGACCCTCGAACAGCTGTCGTGAGGGCGGCTTAGAAGGCACTTCTTCACTCCCTTTGGCAGCGTTTGGCTGTATAACCCCGGGGTCTGTAGAACCGGAATGGAGCTGCCGGATGGGTCCATCTGAGGGGACCTCCGCAACGGAGAGCTTCCCTCTTACCCGCTGGATCTCTTGTGCAAGGCGTTGCGATTCCTTCTGAAGCTGTTCTCTTTCCTTGTCTGAATCCAGGCCGATATGTGCTTTTGATATGCTCAAGAGCTGACTCGCAACGGCCTGAGCCGGAAAAGCAAAGGAAGGTTGAAGAGTGCAAATTAGAGGTTTCCATACCAGAGCAAATCAGTCCCATCCGTATCTTCCCCATTGGAGATCCTCACATTGCGACCTCTCTGTTAGGCTTCCCCACTGTCTTCCCTCCACTTTCGCAACTCTCAACGGTGGTGCAGGCGCTTCACAACCGTAATCGTTTTTTTACTCCTCACCTTCTTCTGAGCTTCCAGACTCGCTAGATTCTTCCTCAGCCTTCCTGTGTCTCTTCCGCCCGCCGGCGACAGTTCCAGCTTTTTGAGCGTCACCACAGGATCTACCTTAGAGACCTGGGGAGACATGTGGAGCTCCGAGGACGAAGGAGGCAGCGGTCTCTTCCGGGCCAACCCGTTATTTTTTGTGATGTTGCTTCTGTCTGTGTCAGTATCGCTGTCGGAGAGATCGGCGACATTGCGGATCTTCATCTCCTCTCCTTTTCCTCGTTCCCCACCGCCCCGAGCGGTCTCCTTGGCCAGCTTCGCGAAGTACTTCTGTGCATGGCTACGGATCTGAGGATAGAGATAAGGAATATAAGCGGTTTAGTTGCCATTGTCACCCTTCTCGGTGATTTGTCTGCTCACTTCTATCCTGTCTCATACTTGAAAGGTGTCGAGGGCGTTTTCTTCCCCGCTGTGCCCCAAGCCCATGAGCACCTTTGTCATCGCCTAGAGATATTCCTTGCTTCTTCTCTCACTTCCTATTGAGTCACACCGCATACCTGTGCTGAGGTCCTCGTCTTGATCCTCTCCGCCACCTTTTTCCACTCTCGCCCATACTGACTCAACCCAATCAGAAAATTCTCGTGCTCTTCCTGCGTCCATCGTCCCGCGTGTAGCCCATTCGCCTCCTGGAGCGGCTTTCCTGTTGTCTTCATTTCCACCTTCGGCGGGCGGATCAACATATCCTCATGCTCTCTCTCTCCGGGACCACCAGAGAATTGTCTAGAGTCGGCCGACAAACTTCGAAGGATATTTTGCGTCTCTCTCTCTGCAGTGTCAGTGCTGGGGCTGTTCAGAGGCTCGGCAAGAATCTGCGCGAGGCTGCCGGCTGGCTGAGGTCGGGTCGGTATCCCTTGTGATCCTTGCTCTTCCATCACTCTTCACCTCCCACTGACAACTCTAAAATAAATGACCCACCGCACCTTGGCTTTACTTTCCGTGCGTGTTCCTCCTGATAGTGCTGCTCACTATACCAGTGTCTGTAGAGCAAATGCCTTGCTGAGAGACAAGCGTCTTGACCGTTGGTTGTCTCGTTATGTGAACTCTATAACGTGTCAGCGAATCCAATCTTTCGTGTGTCCCTGTCTCTCTTATTGAGGCCGGCGCGATCTGAACTTGCCGTTTCTAATGCGCTTTCTTGCTTTGGGTCGACGCCCTCTCCTCCTCCTTCCTGCAGCGAGGGTTCTCTTGCTCAGTCTGCTAGGCCTATGTAAGCCTCACTGCTCGCTCCTCGTTCTCTCGCTCGTCTCTCTCCCTGTCCTCTGGCTCCGCAGGCTTAAGGACCTTTCTTACCCTTCCCTTCTGTCTGTACCTCCCTCCTCCTCCTCCTTCTGCTGCTGCTACTGCTGCTGCTCCTGCTCGTGGCTTCTTTCAGCTGTTCCTCCTGCCGCGCACCGCTCTGTCTCGCTGCTAATACACCTTTATCTCTGTGTGTCGCTGTGTCTCGCTGCCGCCGCCTCAGGCATCGGCAGCGGTGGGTGGGGCGAGGAGGGTGCAGGGCGGGTAGGGTAACTCAGGTCCAGGTGAAGGATCAGAAGACTCACGCACTCATTATTGAAAGCACACAGTCTCTATGGAGCTACTAGATACTAAGGGCTTTGGAGCCAAACCCACCATAAGAACCACACCAGATCGATGCTGCTCGACTAACCTCGTACACTTTGAAGGTGGGTGGGTGAACCTACACCTTATCAGTCTGCCCGCCCGCCCCCAGACTTGCTGAAAGTTCTTCAGATCAGGTGAGAGCCCCCTCAACCTATATAGCACCGACGTCTACTCCCCACCCCACTGCCCTAGTACTGACCACTCAGGAGCTGGAGCCTGGTCCTGGCACCGGGGTAACTCACCTGGAGCGGTTGCAGTTTTCAAACCTGGGAAGTTACTCGCTGTAGCTGCCCTCGAGGACTAGAAGCCGCTAGACAGAGCGCTTGGATTCTATAGATATATAAGGCCAAACAGTGCACGAGAGGGGTCTTTAGTCAGCGGTTCCTGAGTCACAGAGCAATGGGGCTATGTACAAGCCTTTCCTCTCCCCGTTCTTTTCCCCTCTCCAAAGCTCGCTCTGTCTGCCGGAACTGCATGGGGCAGCGCTCTGTGCAGGTTGAAGTTTGGCCACCTCATCCCTTACGCCTAGCCGTTAGCGCTAGTATATCCAGGGGGAGAGCTGGAGCAGTCTCAGTTATCAAGCGGAGTGAGCGGCGGTGGTGATTCTTTGGTGGATCTTTGTATTGCGAATCCTGAAGCAGCCGCCACCGCCGCCGCCGCCGAGACTGCACAGCGCTCCTCACCCTGACGCCGGGCACTGGGTCCATCGTCAGTCATCAGTGTCTGCTGAGCTGGCTTGAAGCTTCACTTCGATCGCTCTCGAACCCTGAAGCTTTGGAAAACGGCACAGGGTAAAATCTCATAAATGGAGGACAGGGATCCCAGAGGTAGGGATCGCCGCCCAGACACTCTCGAGAATAACAAGAAGGTGGTGAAGAGCTGTAAGTCTCAGCACGGCATCCAATTCGCACGGGAGGATTTTCCTCGCGACAGGGTGAGGCGCCTTCTGGCAGCATTGCGCGGAGCTTGTGATGCTTACTATGCTCTCCCTCTGACGTTTTCTTCCTCCATCCGCTGTCAGCCGCGCAGCGCCCTCACGCTATGTAAAGAGTTCAGCCATAACACCTGCTGTAACCGCACCCACACAAACAAACTCAGAAGGTGGGAAGAGAAGCATCTTATTCCTGCGTGGCTTACTCATATTCTACCTTCTCCTTTGTGGGGGCATCCTCTCCTCGGTCTACAGCTTCACCCTGGGTCTGCAGCTAGACGATGCCGAGCCTTCATGCGTGGTGATGAGTGAGGTGCGACCCATTGGCAATATGAGACTGTGCATCACTTCCTTCTGGCCCCTTTCCCCTCTCCCATTTCCCAGTGGTGCTTCAAGTTGTCGCTCACTTTTGCCTCTGGTCGCCTTTGTAGCTGGTCTTGTGCTCAGTGTGCCATCCTGCCTATGGGACGGGAAGCGCTCGCAATATCTGCACTTCTCTCTGCGACAGCTGGTGAGTGCTAATAGCGCTCCTCTACATCTGCCTTACCTCGCCATCCCTCTAGCCTTCCTGCCGATGACCTGCTTCTCTCCCACATGAGTAGGAATTACACTTGCCCTCCTTTGGCTGGTAGCAGGAAGGGGTATGCAACTCTCACTTCGTCTTACTCTCTCCCCTTCGTGTCGGTCTTGCTTCTTGCTGCGCAGATCTCGGTCGGATTCTAAAACCCTCTCTCTCTGTCTCACCAAACCTCTCTAGGTTTCAGGCTTGCCGCCGGACTGCGTTTTCCTCTTCTTTTGATGGCTCTCTTCTGCCGTGCGCACCAGACTCTTTGGTTTGTTCGCCTTTGGATGCCATCTACAGAAGGTCTTGCTGCCTACTCTGTAGTCACCGCGGTGTCTGCGCTCTTTCTCCCTTCCCCAACCTCCCTGTCACCAGGCTCTATGCTCTATAACCTCTCTCCCTTTTCATGCCAGGCTCCACTTTTCTTGGGCTACCCTCCGATCTGCGTCCGATTCTTTCCTCCGATTATATGGAACGTTCTGTGACGCATGGTCCCTCCTGCTCTCTCCTCTTGGTATAGTGGCACGGAGCTGTGCGGGGCAATGGGCTATCGCGCCGCTCCTCGAAACGATGATGCCCAGTGCTATGATGGCTCAGGTACTGAGTACCCGCCAAATTCCCTCTTCTGACTTCTGACATGTACTCACTACATTGATAACTCTAGCGCCGCTAGATAAAGGGATGAAGGAGGGTGATCCCTCCGAACCAGGAGTAAAAGTCAGCTTCAATCCTAGGGACGTGAGGAGGTAAGCTGCCGTGCCTCTCCGCCTTTCAAACAGGCTCCCCTGGGGTCGTCTCCTTGTTACTAGAATCTTCTCCCTTGACAAGAAGCTCTTTTACCAGCCCTCCTCTTTGTCTTCTCCATTATCCCCTTCCAGCTGGGCTAAGATCTAGAGTAGCTTCTTGTTGCAGGCCTGGGAGTCTCCCACCGCCATCCACCAGTTCATAGTGACAGTTCTTATAGCTTGGGCAGTGTCTTTGCTCTACCTTCGCCGAAGCCGGTCCGTCTCTCCTCCTTCAATAGCAGGACAACGCCTCGGAGGAGAGGGCAGGGGAGCAAGCCGTCTCCTAGAGACTGCAGACTTCTATCAGTTTAGTAGAGAAAACCCCTCCGAGGAGGATGGAGCGGATATCAAGGAGGAGCGAGATCTCCATCGCTCCAGGCTGGAGGGAGAGGATGACAGTGAGTCCACGGATTCAGAATACGATCCCACAGAGTGATGGAGCTCAGCATAATGGTCCAGAGACTACGTTCGTGAACCGGGATAGAGAGAAAAAGATGACATTATCAGAGGGCACAAAGGCAGGGACTCTCCCTAAACCTTCTTTCCACGGCAAGCTTATTCTCCGCTTGAGGGCTGACCCTTGAGTTTTGGCGCCAACCTCATAGTTTACCTTCCTCAACCACAGTGAATGGGAATAGCTTTTGCCCTTTCGAGGCGCAACACGCCGTCTGTCAATTCGACGCCAATATGACAAACAGGAGGGGAGAGGATGTGTGGACCTTCAAATACCAAGGCGACGTCGTGGAAGGAATCTCACTGAATAGAGAAAGTCTGACTTTTCAGGTCCACGTCTGACCTCATGTGAGCGTTTTCCTTTAATTAATCTCTGTCAAGACAAAAAATAAATGCTGTCTGTCTGGCCCTGCACCCGACACCATTCCCCCTTTCTCTTTCCGCCTAACTGATGGCGGAGAGCGTTGCCACCCCCGCGATATCCCTGTTGCCTGCTAACTGATAACGTAACCTTCGTTCTAATGGAGACCTCTAGCGTCATGATCATCCTCCATGGCTGCACAGGCGGACAGACAGAAGAGAGAAAGCATAGAAGGCAAGAGTCAGGAGCGTCACGTCGTCAAGTAACAGACACATCAAAACTTACCTCTCGGCCCACCGCTCACTTGGGGCGCATACGAGCTTACCACCCTCACGCCTCCATACCCTCCAGCTCCTCTTACGTCTTCACCATCCATCACTGGGACAACATCCTCCGCTAGGAAAGGGGAAAACAGAGAAAGAGGTCGAGAGCGTGAAATCACACGTCCAGGACACCTTCAAAAAGCTCCACAACTTACCATCGGCCTTCTCTTCTTTAGCCTCATCTCCGCCCTTATCCTGTGATGAAGAGCGAGAGAAAGAGAGAAGTAGGAACCAGCGACAAGGAGTCATGAGTAAAGGAGAGTGATACATGCCACTGCGTCTTTCTAGCTCACCGCCTGGCGCTTCTCCCTTGACTCGCGTGACTCAATCCTAAGAGGCCGCTCAACAGGGCGATTCTTGCTTGCTTGTTGCTTCAGACCCCAAAGAAACACATGAAGACAATGAGCGCGTGAGCCAGAAAATGGCCAACCATAGGTCTATCGCTCTACCCCGAGCATGTCCGTCTATCACCCTATCCTTTGCTTGTCTTGTATGCCTAGTCATTAGCTCCGCACACCGGTCTCCTCTCTGTATAGCCCTTACCAAATTGAGGATAGTCCAGTCGAACATTCCGTCCGCCGTGTAACCTTTGCGGAAAAAGAGCTCTTTGAAGAGACGCTGTACACACGCCGAGTTGATAAAGGAGGCGAAAAGAACGGGACACAGGTGCGGACGAGTTAGAAGCAGGCGTTTGTACCAGGAAGAGAGAGCATGATAAGGAGATGTCGCAAGGCAAAATTACCAGACGAAAGTAGGACAACATCACACTGGATTTCACCAATTTGACGGTATCTTACCTTGAGATAGACATAGTCAGGCTTATCGTCAAACCTGAGGGCTCGGCAGTATTCGAAGTATGCTCGGAACTCAGCTATAAAAATGGGGGAGAAGAGAGGGCAGATATATCAGCTCAGCAGCCTCTTTTTCCTTGAGCAAGCCCTTGGGCCCTACAACGGATAAAGCTGGCATCTCCCACTCCCCTTAGCGTCGCTTCTTCAACCAGCTTACAGCTTTCAAGAGGTATCTCCCCTCCATCTATTCTATTCCATTCCCTCTCTTCTTCCTCACCTGGGTAATTCTTGCAGAGCACCTCAATGGGCGTTGACATCTTCTTCTCCATAATTTTCTCATATTTTTGTTTCTTTGTGTTGGCTTTCAGTCCCTGCCATGGCAAAGATCCTCTAACGAAGTACATCAGCACATATCCAAGCGACTCCAAGTCGTCTCTCCGACTCTGCTCAATGCCAATGTGCGTGTTGATGCTTGCGTAGCGAGCTGTGCCTGTAAGGTTCTTGTTCTCCCTATAAGGTATGTGCTGATGCGTCTTTGGGTCCCGGTACTTCTTGGCTAGTCCAAAGTCAATGATATGGCAAATGCCTATAGGAGTTCGGAAAAACGCCGCATGATCATGTGAGGAGGCAGGAAACGTAATAGTCAATATTCATTGAAGCGAAGAAAGAGAGTAGACCTTTAAACAAGAAGGACTTTGAGCGAATTGCAGACACAAAACACCACTTCTAAGACTAGCACTCTTCCTACTTGACCTTCTGCAGACGCAGGACGTGGGACAAGAGATGATCGAGAGCAGAGCGATGAGGAGAGCCAGATACAGGAAAAAAACAGAATGGGACTCCCAGGTCTCTGGCGCCCCTTCGTCTGTCGCAGGGCTCACCTGCTCTCTTTCCGAGTCCAATAAGAAAGTTGTCTGGCTTGACATCTCGATGGATAAAGCTCTTAGAGTGAACATACTCCAGGCGGCTGAGGAGCTGCTCTGCTATGAGAAGCACGGTCTTCAGCTCAAACTTTCGCCCGCAGTAGTTGAAGAGATCCTCCAGAGAAGGACCTAGCAGGTCTAGGACCATCACATTGTAGTCGCCCTCCACTCCGTACCACCTAATATTGGGGATGCCCACTGAGACAGGAAGATGATGGCAAGAGATGGACCCATTAGTCACGTGCCATGGTTAACACTAGGGGATCAGAGGGAAAGAGTAGTGCGACAGAAGAATAGAACCAAACTGATAAAATGCAGAAACCTAGCCAAGATAGAGGCGCATCTCTATAGCGACTCCTGAATGACTCTGAGCGAGAAGAGGCCCTATAGACTCAGAAAGGCTTCCTGCCTAACCATCGCGGAAAGAAATGCGGGAAAACGTAGCGAGAGAGAGAAGAGAAGGAGGCGCAGCGGGCAGTATCGAAGGACTAGATCACTAGCAGCAAAGTCACGTACGTCCTCCGTGGAGAATCTTATAGATCTTGGACTCATAGAATAGCTGGGGATGCTTGGTTCGCACAGATTCAAGCTTGATAGCCACTTCTTCTCCCGTGGTCATGTTGGTTCCCAGGTAGATGTCACCAAAGGAACCACTGCCAATCTTCCTCCCTAGCCGATATTTCTTCCCAACGCGCAGCTCCATGCTTCACAAAAAGTATGGGTCGGATCCAACCAGGGTCACAGAGATGCTGTACGGCTAAAGGTAAAGATAAAGAAAATAAGCTAATGACGGCAAGGAACCGGAGCTAAAGCGGCCAAGTTACCTCAAAAGATCAGTCAGTGAGGGCCTTCAAAGAGGCTGCCGAGAGTGGTCCACCTGAAGCGCGATGTTCAACCAACAAATCTAGGTGTACAATCACTCTTCGCAACGACCGCCTGAGACGCGCTCCTAATTCTCTCAACAGATGCAGCTGGAACTATTCCCACGCACCCGCCGAAGTCTAGTGCTCCCCTAACGAAGCAATATCATGCCGGACAGCTCCACCTATAAGAGAACTAAATGCAAGGGCACCAGCGTCAATCACGCCAAAACGTCCTCAATGGGCTAGCCTAGATCTTCTCCAACGTCCCCGAACAAGGTAGGGAGAGCCCTTATTCTTCAAAGGGATGGGCAGTCCTGGCGCTTCCAAAGGAGACAATAATCTTCCCGGATTCTCTGTTAAAAGAAGAGCTCTTCAGACCGCGGCTGGCAGCCCCGAAGACTCTGATAGAGAGAGCCCGTCACACTGCTCAGACCCTCTCCCACCTCAGCTCCGCGTAGCTGAGTCTCACAGAGATTTGTGAAGCCATAGTTCTACCACAGTGACACTCTTCCCAAGGGCTCGCTCGCTCTTTCCTAGACTCTCTCTCTCTCCCCCTTTCTCTCTCTCTCTCTCCTCTCTCTCTCTCTCTCTCTCTCTCCTCGCTCTCTCTTTCTCACACTCTCTCTCTTACACACTCTCTCTCTTACACACTCTCACAGTCTGTTCTGTCTCTTCCCGTTCTCTCCCTCTCCTTCTCTTCTTTCTGTCTGTGCTTCTCGCTCTCACTCTTCGTGGGACAATTAGCTCTCTCTTTGTCCCTCTCTCTCTCTCTCCCTCCCCCTGTCTGTCTCAGTCTTGGTCATATCTATCATGCCACTCTGTCTCACCCCATTCTTGGCGGGCACGGCACCACACATACAGTCAAACCCCAAGAAAGTGCAGTTCAGCGGCGAAGAGTCAGGGAGAGAGCCGTTCGGTTGCCCATCATCACAGGCAAATCCGGCGAATATTCGGATCTAGCCTGGGCCTTAGGAGGGGAGCGTGAAGAGGGTGGTGTTAAGGAGGAAGGGAGAGAAAGGAAGGGAAGAGGATTGTAATGTATGTGCAAGGCAGACTGAAGGGTGGGTGGGAGGTAGTAGTGCAACCGCTACGATGAACGAAGACTGAAGAAGCACTGTAGATGGTTGGAATAGTAATACCCTCCAAGTTCGGATCAGGTCTGTACAGCAAACGGCAGGACCCCACCCGCAAACTCAAGGAATTTATACCCAATGCCTCACTACCTCTCTTTTTAGCTCCGACAGACACATACATGTAAAACGCTAGTGATGGCTTTACATGGAAATATTACAAACGCACGCGCTTTTCTACTGATTCTAACGCACAACTCTTTGTTCTCGTCAACCTGTGCTTAGTCTGCAGCATGTCCTCTTGGCGGCCATTTCTGTCAACTCCGAGAACTACAGGAGGCTTTCTCCCATGCTTTCCCACTCCACCCACTTCCACCCCATAATAAAGGGCATCGCCCACCCGTCCTGTGGAGTATCAGCCACGTAGAGCATATTTGATCATCTTACTATAGTTACTGGACATTAGATTCCAGACGAAATTCTTCAAAATCAGACAAATAATAGATTTCCAGAGCTTCATCATCATCAGAGAACCCAATTTCCTTCATAACTTCAGGACGCTGTGACAAGGGGACGAGCTAGGAACTCTGAAGCTGTGAGAACTCTGGACTATGGAAGGAGATTCAGTCTTTAGACAAGTCAACTCTAGTTAGGACAAGAAGAGTGGCCGCGCAGGCTGTTCATGCTTGCGGAGCTACCTGTAGCTGATTACACCCGAACGGCTCAACTAAGAGGGAAAATGACATGAGGGACTAAGCACACCCCAGGCATCAGCAAGGAAAGCTGACGACCAATGAATAAGCGGGTTATGGAGTGAAGTGTCAGGAGGATCTGAAGCAAAGCAGTGAAGTGTCAGGAGGATCTGAAGCAAAGCATGGTCGTGACTGTAGGTGTTCTGACTTTCCATTCACCGTTATCAAGATGATATCCGCAGTAATCTTCACTACGCGCTGTCTCCTTCCTTCTGTCTCCCTTCTCCCTCGGCTGTACCTTTGGGCGGTCGTCTTGAGACGAACGGCAGTAGAAAGACTTGCTTCCATTAGAGCATAGTTAGTGACTGAAGAAGCCAAGCTGGACGGCAGACCGGCGTTTAGAACTCTTAAAAGTAGTGCAACCTTTGGATGAACTAAATTGGCGGAGGGAACACCTACAGTGAAGTTTCAAAGCCAGGAAGGAAAGGATCCGACAAACAGCTAGATTGGGCCCTCCATGTGGGTTCCTTGGTCGAGTAGTACAAGCTGTGCACTCTCTGACAATAAATGATCGAATGGGCAGCAGTCTTCGATGACTGTGACCCCGCCTCACCAACAGGAAGGCAGCATCGGCCTACATCAGGCAAATTCAAGGATAGACTAATGTCTACTCTATGGTTTCCCTCTATTCGCCCTGGAAGGCTGGGAATAGTATGTTCGGGAACTTTTTGCTGATGGCCAGGAACTCGCCGTAGTCCAGCCGCCCGTCGCCGCTGTCATCTGCTTGCTTTAGAATGAGGTTGGCCTTAGCTTGCACCTGAGCGTCAGATGCCTGACGTAGGGTTAAGACATCGCGAGTGTTAGCTGAGGTAGACTACGAGGGTGTCGAGGAAGGATGAGAAGGAAGAGTAGGGCGAGTCATTGGCATAATTAGGAAGCAAAGAGAACCGAAGAGTCTGCTTCCTCATTACCGCGAGGTGGTTGGCTTTAAGAATGTTAAGGAGCTCATCTTCTGTCAAATAGCCGTTACGATCATCGTCAAACAGCTCAAACGCGAACTTTGCCCTTTCTTCCTTCGTAGCTCCGGTGAAGCTATTCACAGCTAGGGAAGGACGGACGAAGGACAAAGAGAAGTGGGTGAAGAGTCACATAGGGCAGGAGCGGGCAGTGGATTGGGAAAGGTATAGACAGAGAGAAGGGATAGGGCTGATAGTTGAGAAAGTGCCAGCTAAACGGAACAAGACAAGGGATTGCCAAGAGAGACACAGCCAGAAGTGAAAAGTAAATTAAGGTTTAGAGGAAAGGCGCTGGCAAGATGGATAGGATGGTTGCCACAAAGAGGGACAAGAGAAGTGGAAAAACGCAACAGAGCTGCATTGATGGGCAGAGTGACAGAGCTGCATTGATGGGCAGAGTGAGAAGCTGCAGTCCTACATAGAGCCCTACCTAGAAGAAACTCCCTGACATCGATCTGGCCTGAACCTGCTCGATCGAACAGACTGAAGAGTGACTTTGTTTCTCCGGTGGGTTCCACCTACGTGAGAGAAGGGCAACAGGATCGGGGACAGGGAACGTTAGTCCGTGAAGGAACAAGCGTGAAGAAGAGAAAGCCGCAGCGCCAATGAGCCAGGAGCTTTGGGCACAGAGAACACTCTTTCTCGAACAGAGGACACTCCCTTCCGAAAGGAGAGAGGGAGATAACGTGCGGTCCTACCAAAAGGAGGTCACACATCGTTTGCAGGTCGACCATATATCCGGTCGGCTTGGTGGCCATGAAGCGCACGTGAGCCTTCGTCACTCTCTCCACTGTCAGAGAGTTCTCTGAACAAAATCTTTGCAACAAATCTCTCTTCTCCTTCTTCAGTGCGAAGTCCTGCTGCTGCGCGGCGGGTGCACTGCCCGGCGGAGGCGGCGGTGTCTCGCCGTCCGCTGCAGACATCATAAGGGAAAAGGATCCGTCGAAATGTATAGAAGGAAGCCCAGAAAAGCTTTAGGAACATAGACAACGCCTTTACGCGAAGATACACCGCGTGGGACAACAGAGAAGAAAATGAAGGGCCAGCCGAGGCTTATACGAGAGACAGCGGCGAGAGAATATGAACCAATTTGTTGGCAGAACCAACGGTTAGGTCAGTCTTAGGGAGGAGACAGGAGGGTCAAAGAAGAAGAAGGGACGAGAATATGAATCGGACCTGTGACGTTTCTCTGGGAGAATTCTGGGGAGGCTGGGTCGGGGTGGATCACCAGGCGATAGAACTCATCGAAGCTGACCTATGACAAGCGTAGATGGAAAATTAGGACAGAGTGGCGCTCCTGGCTGGAGGCTCTGCCACCCCTAGGTTCATCCCACCTTGGGCGTCCCCTACCCATCGGCCTACTTTGTTCTCTTCATCTCCCATACCCATGTTCTCTGGACAGCCTCCTCTTATCGGCAGCCGCGGCAAGAGGCTTGTGTCCCCCTACTCCCTTAGACTTAGACCCGCTGATGATATTGCCGTCTCGCTACCCGGTATGCCTCCTCTGTCATAGCCCTTCCGGTTACTTCTTGTTTAAGTCTTAGCAATCAAGCATCTCTGAGGATGCTGCTTTCTTCTTGTCTCTTGCGATTTACCTGTCCATCTCCGTCTTGGTCAACCATGTTGATCATCTCATCTATCTCCTCATCGGTGATCAGTTCGCCCATGCAGATCAGGATGTGACGGATCTCTGCCGCTCCGATAAAATTGTTTCGGTCAAGATCAATGAAGGCGAACGCCTGACGGATCTCTTCCTCTGTGAACTCTGCAGATCCTTGGTATCTGCGATGTCCAGAGGTAGCAAAGAGGCGAGAGGTGGGATGAGATGGGGTTACGAGGGGAGAAGGAAAAGCCACGTCCTCGAGAAGAAGGATATGCTTGACAAAGGAAATAACGCTGTAAAAGATAGGAGAGAGAGAGAGGCAACCAGCTCAGATAGGGTTGGAGTGACAATAGTGACAGAACCTGAGATAGCCCTGGCGATGTTCAACGCAGGAACTTACGTTTTGGCAGGACCTAGACCTTCTTCGTCTTTCCTCTTAGTCTCTTCCTCTGTCGTGACTTCTTTAACTTGTCCATCTTCTTCGACGAGGATAGACATTCGGCCCTTGTCGGACGCCACGGTTGACGGGCGATTGACCCGCTTTATATTCACTCTTTGGCTCTCATCGAAGGAATCCATCATAGGCTAAGCAGAGCGGAGTAGCGGGTGATGGTAAGAGAATGTGCCCAATGCCAGAAGACCGGCAAAGTAAGGAGGAGGGTGAGATAGTGACCCAGACGATAAGCGAGATTGAGGGAGAGAGCGAGAGAGAGAGAGAGAGTAAAAGACACGGATGAGAGTAGAGCATTGGAAGGATGCGAGGACGACATTCTACCTGATGCTGCGGGTACTTGATCCCGCTGGGCCCTTCAAAGTTGATCATCAGATGCACTTCTCCAGCGTACTCCTCAGTGCCAATCCTGTTAGTGTGGCTCAGCTTCACCCACGAGTCCATCACACCATTTTTAAAGGCCGAGAGGAGCGACACTTCCGCTGAGCCTGAGAATAAGAGGATGAAGAGTGAGCGACACGAGAGAACCAAGGACATGCTATTGGAAAAGAAATAATCCATGGGAGAAAGATAAGAAGCATAGCGGACAACCTAGAGAGAGAGAGAAACAAGAAGAAAGAGACTGCAGAGCAGCTTGGCTTCACCTATGAGATCATCAGATCCTATCGTGTCCTCGTCCCACGCCTGAACCTTAAGAGAGAACTGGTCCACCAGCCAGAAAGTCAAAGACTCATTCCACCGCGGCGCCGTCCCTCCCCGCTGATCTGTCCGCGTCCTCTTCTTGGTCAAGGTGGTTGCCCCCTCGGTGGAGATGACGAGGTAAGGGTCCTGCTTGCCGAGACTGTCTACATCTCGGAGCTTTTTCCCTTCCTAGAGGAATCAGAGACACGCCAAGAACAGGAATCAGGGTGAATGTGGAGAATAAGCTCCAAGAAAGGGTCTGCAGAGGGTGAGGATTGGGGGAAGGAGAGAAGGAACAGACTGGCCGCTGGGCGACAATAGTTTCAACACAAGCTGACAGAGAATGGCAAGTGCAAGGGCGGAAATATATCTAATAACGCCTCTGCGTGGTGCTACTCAGAAGCTTGACAGAAGGAGAGTGCGAGATGCCGTAAAAAAGCTAGATGGGACGGTGCAAGCGGAAGAAGAGTGCGAGAAAGGCTTGAAGACTTTGCTAGGTTCTTCTCTCTCTAGACAACGATGAGATCAAGATCTTGTAAGAACCCAGTCGGGCGGCGGCCCTTACCACGCAAAGAACAGTCAGCTTCCCTGCGGGGAGGAACTCTACTTGTAGCACTAGCTCGCCAGAGAACTTCCCTTTCTTGGTCAATTTCAAGACTACTTCCTATGAAGCACAGAAGCATGGGATACAGCGAAGAAGAAGAGAGAGAGGAAATGGGGACAATGTTAATCGGACCATCTGCGATTCTCGCAGCGCACCACGAAGATGGGCCTAACGTCTTGTCCTCTATCTCTGAGCAGCTTCTCTGGCCCTTCAGGTTCGTCCCGGGACACCAGGCTAACCCCTTGGTCAGTGCATTACTCTCTGGCGCCTTGTTCTTACCCTAGGTCCCCTGTGCTGCATGGCCTCGAGTAGAGAAAGAGGCGCAGACCCGATAAGGTCATCACTTCCAATGTCCTGATCGAGGACCGCAGCGGTAATGTCCTGCACCCACTCCTGAGAATCCACCCAAAAAGAGATTTCTTCTTCCTTAAAATAGGGGTTGCTGCCGCCTGCCAAAACGGCGATTGAGAGTGAGAGAGTCAGAGAGAATGAGTTGAGGACTCTGCGAAAGAAAGGAGGAAACGGAGTGACCTGGCGCATGAAAGCAGTAAGTTGTACCGACAGACAATGCAGAGCTGGAACGACGTAATCAAGGAGATTCTAGTGCATCATAAAGAGAGCTGAGGAGCCAGAAAGAAGGACCAAGGTTCAGGGAGCCAACATTCGTCAGTAGAGACTGATGGAAGAGTAACGACGGGAAAGAAGTGATGAGCTGACAGGAAGCAGAGTGAGAAAAGACACAGCGCTGGTGTGTACTAGCAGGAGGGAGGAGGACCTTTCTGCACTGTGCTTCCTCTCTTCACTGTCTTCCCAAACTCAAATCTGCAGTAAGGATCCTGCTTCCCCAGTAGCTCCTGGTTCTTCAACTGTCGTCCCTCTATCGTCGTGATGCAAAGCATTCCAATAAGCGCCTCCTGAAAGCTAAGAGAGCGAAGAGAGAAGGGTAACGAAGCGGAAGGCAACGAAAGAAGGTAGCCAGAAGAGAAGGTGACGGTGCTTAGAGAGGGCGAGCCCACAGGTACCAACACCCAGCCAAATATCTCCCGCTCCTCCTAGTCCTTCGCTAATCGTCCATCTTCCCTGCGGTCACCCCACACCTGCTATGCGCTGCCTTTCTTGATATGGGACTCTGGTAGCTAAGCAAAGGCTGGGTACTGACACCTTCGACCTATCAACCATGCCTCTGCTCTCTGTCTCTCGGATAGATGCCTGATTCCGTCCTTCGGCCTTTTCCGACTGCTCCCTCAGTCGTACTACCATGTACTCACCCAATCCTCAAGGAGATCCCGCCCGCCTTCTCCTCTGTCTTCGGGTCCTTTAGCTCAAAATACTCTGCTCTGAAGTTGCCATCATAGAAACGAAGGAGAGAGATTTCCAGTGCTCCAAGCAGCTCGTCAGAAATGAAAGCGGCATTCCACACCTCAATCTAGGCCAGCAAAGGGAGAAGGGAGAGAGGAACGGCCGACAGGATCAGTGGGAGACACATAGAAGAGAGTAAGGTTTGCATGAAGCGGCCAAGCCAAAGTAAGAACAGTAGGACCTACAGCCTCGTTCTGAGTACGGAGACGGTAGCTGGAATGAAATCAAGCCTAAAGACTGAAAAGATCGAGCGAAGGGAAAGAAAGAGGCGAACTAGGAGAGATGGATGGGGATACACAGATGGATAGCTAGATAGATACATAGAGATAGAGAGGATAGAAGACTACCGTAAGCGTGAGATCATTGTCTTGGACGTAGTCCATGGGGGAATGGAGATCAAACTTGAGCTCTTGCTCATAGAAAGATGGCGAGGGCCCAGCATCCTTGATGGTCTCGCTCTTCTGTTTCAAGGCATTCTCGCCCTTCCCGATGGTGAGCTTGACATAAGGCGAGAGCTTGGAAGGCTTGCCTGGGATAGGGAATGAGCGTGGAAAACGAGAGAATGGCAGAGATACGTGGGGCCGTGACAGAAGGAGAACAGTAAGAAGGAGGCGCGAGAATGGCGGGATAGCGAAAAAGTTACCGTCCGCAAGAGACGGCTACGGACGGGGAGAGCAAGAGACGAAGTATAGCATAATGGCCGAAACAACATATGCAGAACTGAATAGGAAAAGAATAAGAAAGGGTTGAAGGAAAGACGGAAAGTCAAGACGACGGAGAGACTCTTAGAATAGAGAGGACAAGCACATAGAAGCAGTGGCCAGTTCGAGCCCTATGACCCTCTGAAGTAGCGATAGAGATACCTTTCTTCCCTAGTTCTGTGCCCTCAAGGCAGATGATCGTGAAGCGCCCACGCTTGACGAGTGTCGAGATGGGAGATGGAGAAGGTGCACTTGGCCGCGCTGAAACGTATGGGAATGATGCATGGAGGAAGTGAGTGAGTTGAGAGAGAGGAGCAGCAACAACGAAGAGACTGCGACAACAGCACTATACTATGACATTAAGTCCATGGAGCTTGAGAGCAAAGGACTCCCACAGGAAAGCCAGAAGCCAGCAAGAGAGAAAGGCTATGTGATGTTAAGGGATTGGTTAAGGTCAGGGAGCGCTGCTTAACAGGGTTAGTCGAACACTTGGGGCACTGAGAGATGCTGAACTTACGCTGAGAAGGAGGAGGAGGAGCTTTTGGAGGTGGAGGAGGGGCTTTTGGAGGCGGAGGCGGCTGCTTGGGAGGTGGCGGCGGACTTTTTGGGGGAGGCGGAGCTTGCTTTGGTGGCGGAGGTGGCTGCTTGGGTGGAGGAGGTGGCTGCTTTGGAGGTGGTGGAGGCTGTTTTTTTAGGGACGGCGGGGCAGACTTTCCGTCAGCGGCACTGGAAAGAGCCAGCTCTTGATCCTTTGGAAGTGCTCGAGCAGGAACAGGACCCACCTTCGAAGGTCGAGGAGGAACTGTTGCCTTGGCTGCGTATGACAACAAAGGAGAGAAATGATGAGAGAGCAAGTGGGTATGGACAGGGGAGAGAGAAAACAGAGAGAGGCCCGCCGCAGAGTGAACCCGAGCAAGAAAGGTTACCAAGAGGAGGAGAACAGTCATAAGAGTCAGTTGAAGGTTAGGTCAAAAAGGAGTGAGCTTCCCGAGCTCTCTTAGTAAGTAAAGGTTCGCACTTCTCGTTCCTTCAGCTATCGAGCAATCAGATGCATAGTTTACCTGCCGCTTTAGTTGTCTCAGTCTTCTCTGGCGGCGGTCCAGGTGGCAAGGGACGTTTGACGGCTGCTTTTGCTGCTGCAGGAGACGGGGGGGAGGCAGGGCTAGGAGCACTAGCATCGGCAGAGGAGGGCGGAGGACCAGGAGGGAGTGGTCGAGGGCCTGCTGCTGTTACAACTCCGCTTTCTCCTAGAGGCCCCTTCTCTGCCTCATTTCGAGTTGTGGCGGTCTGCTCTTTGCCTGCGGGCTGAATAGGTGAAGCAGTTGACGCGGGGAGGGCAGGTGACGAAGTAGAAGCAGCTTGACCTCCTGACTGGTCAGCTGTCAATTCTTTCTGTTCTGCCCCTGGGATGGCTGGTGCTTCCCTAGGAGCTGCTGCTGCCACAGAAGGAGAAGAAGGGAGACGGGTAGGTTCTGCTGGAACAGTAGGGAAAACAGCAGCAGGAGGAGGAGCTGTAGCAGCCGAGAGAGACTCTGGAGCAGAAGGTCCTTGATCGGAAGATGGCTCCTTTGCTTTCTCCTGTGGGGGAGCGATAGGTTCCTCTTGAGCCCTCGCCTGAGGAGCATTAACAACGGGAGCCGAGCTGGAAGGAGCGGCCACGTTGATCTTCTCCTCAGATCCAGGAGAGGCCGAGGAAGGTGGCAGCGGTTCAGCGTCCTTGGGGCCGAAGCTAGCAGCCTTCGCCTTCTCTGTCTCGTCTCTGACCGCTGTTTGCTCCTGGGTAGGAACCCCTCTTGCGGCTTCTGGCTCTGCAGGAGCCGAGGAAGGAGCCGCGGGCACTTGATCAGGTTTGGCAGCTGCGGGTATTGGAGGAGAAGGAACAAGTGCTCCGTCTTTTTGCAAACTGTCCCCAGCTTCGCTTTGCGTTGGTGAAGAACCAGCAGGCCTGGGAGGAAGAGAGGCAACTTCTCGCCTTGGAGGAGGAGCGCCCACAGGTCTGGGAGGCGGAGAGCCAGAAGGACGAGGAGGTGGAGGGCCTGCTGGTCGCGGCGGGCGAGTAATAGCCCCTTCGGCTCTTGGAGGTGGGACGCCTGTTGGACGTGGAGGAGGTGAGCCACCTGGGCGAGGAGGAGCGGAAGCAGCTCCTGTCTCTGAGGCAGGTGGAGTTCCCGCAGGCCTGGGAGGGGGAGCTCCTCCTCCCGAAGGCGGTGCTCCGGCTGGTCTAGGAGGAGGAGAGCCCGATGGGCGTTGAGGAGGTGAAGAAGATAAGACCGCGCCGCCCTTGTCTGCATCCGCTCCACCAGGCCTTTGAGAAGGAGGAGGCCCTGCAGGTTTTGGCGGCACGGAAGCTCCTTCCTCTGCTCTTGAAGGAGGAATACCTGCTGGTCTCGGCGGAGGTGCGCCCGCGGGTCTCGGAGGAGGTGAACCAGAGG
>FLMG01000390.1:22568-51450 GCA_900088475.1 Hyphochytrium catenoides | reverse complement strand
CCGTCAGACTCCAACACCTCCCCGCAGCTCGAACTCCCTCTTGTGAAGGGTCGAAGCTGAACATTCAACACTTCATACGCATTCTGTCTATATTAGTAGACCACATAACCTAAATAAGAATGTCTTCAAAATTCCGTACATTATAAAAGCGTCGCTATTTTGCAAAGAAGCTGGAAGGGTGTCGACATCTTGTTGCTTGTTGGTAAGATAACCCACTATGGCGGTAACTATGTTGCCAACATTGCGACCTTCAAACATTTGCTGAAGCATGATGCATGCTTGTCTGGCGGACATTTTCTGATGACTGCGATAAGTTTGTCCTCCACGAACAGTAGAGTTCTGCTATGGGCCTGATCATCTTTCAGCTCCCACTGCAGTGGATCTTCTTCAGCCTTTCCGGCAATTCCTCGGCCTTGGGATGAATATGAGTTCTAAGCCATCGACTTTTAAGCAGCCTGTCATCTTCTCACTCCACAAAGGATAGTGTTCTCTGCCCTGCCATGGCCCTTTCATCTCTGTGCTCATAACTCAGATAAGAAGGACTGGGTCCTTGTTCTTCTTCTTTTTCTTTCCCGTTTTTTCCCCAGGGATAATGCCTCCAAAGTATATTGAAGAAAAGCCTCCTCTTAGCTTTTCATAGTAGTACGAGAAGCCGACAGCGCTTTGCAGGGCCGAGCGAGGCCGTCAATAACGCCCTTTCGCTACTGAGTTCAATAGAGCTACAGAAGAAGGGGGACGCGACCTCAACCACCATTATTGTTGGTAAAAGGCGCATAAACAAGGCAAATAATAGAGGCTCACCCGAAGCAAAAGTTGGAATGCTTTTCGGGTGAATTGATGGACAGGATTATAGGTGTTTTATTGCTTGTTGCTTAGATAATGACTCCTTTACTACCACCACAGCCATTCAAAAAATAAGAAAAGCTGCTGCTACTTCGGTCCCATCCTCTCTATCTAGAGTCCATTATAAGCAACCACTATTGACTAGGGAAATTTATATGCCATGAGTACTAGACTGTGCTATATTCTAGGGGTAACAATTATAAAAAGCCAGCATCCATCGAACCTCTTCTATTAACCACCATCACTGCTACAGTACTTAAGCCACCAAGCAGTGCTTCTGGAGCAGCTGTGCCCGGCTGGTTCCTCCATATAATAGCTCTTGGCATGGGCATTATTCCATCCAACACGTAACGGACGACCGTGGGTCCGTTATCTGGCGCTTCATCATGAAATTGTGGATTAGATAGTAGAACAACAGTCGTGGTCGGTTACCAGTAAAAATTACTATTATACAGAGAACAGAGCCCTCAGTCAGCGAACCACGCAATCAAGGACCGTCTTCATACGTCCTATGCCCCATTATTGCCGGAGCAAGCAAGGAGCAGGGTGGGCTCTGGGTCATTGCCTGAGATTATGCCGCTAAGGAACCGCTCTAGAGCAATCTAAGCAAAACGAGCTGCTGTAATACTCCTAAACATAAGCTGTAAGTAGAGAATAGGTTTCGGGAAAGAGTCGCTCCATTTCCTCACCACTTTGTCTGGAAACAGTACTTTCTTGGTAGTCCTAGCAGCAACAGTAGTTGGAGGTTTGGTAGTGGTGGGTAATAGTAGCGCAGGGTGGTAGCAGTGAACCTATTAGAACTACTGGCAAGGACCTATATTAGCTGTCCTGTGGGTGCGCTAGCGGCTCTTCAGTAGTTTGGTTTTATTGAACCCAACCACCTCGGGAGATGACTCCCACTTGCTACCATTTCCTTCTCTTCTGCGGCGCTTCATCCATAATAAAGACGTTTGCTATACCACTCCATAGCATCGATCAATTACGAAGATCCTACTTTTCACTCTCACACGCCATAAGAGAACGACCAAACATCTCCTTCCTGTGGCAATGGAAGCGCTTCCTGCGGCACTTGGAGAAGGCAATAGTAAAGCGCCCCAAAGCAAGAGTGGTGGGCCACTTAGCACTAACAACGCCAAAAGAAAATCTGGAGAAAATGGAGGAGGATGGGCCTCCACCACCACAACCACCTCAGCAGCAGCAGCAGCCCAAGAAGAGGAAAGTGATGACTGGATAGGAAACCTCAGCAGAACCATCCAACGCCCATCTTCTTCTCCCCATCATCATCGCCGTCTGCAGGTAGGCCTCCTATTATTATGGCCTCTTCCTTCTCTTCTGCTGCTGGTGGTGATGGCGGGCCACTTCTTGCTGGCATAAATGTCGGTCCACACCCTCCTTCTATACTTTTATTTGTTGTCGGTTCCACCCACTATCATTAATGCACTCCTTAGTCTGATCTTCGCTCGAAGTGGTAGTAAAGGTAATAAACAGCAGATTAGAAATTCGACATTTTTACTTATTGTCATTTACAGCAGAGACAAATGAGCAAGGTGATATCGCGAGAGGGAGTAGCGCCATCATCTTCATTGTCATAAATAACCGTATCAGTCATACATACATAAAGAACAGCTAGCATCATACACTCGTGAATATCGAAGTAGGAGTCAGGACAAGACATAGCAGATTATAGTCTTTTTGTTATCAATACTTATGATCGTCGACAACTTGAGACGATGAGCAAGGTGATAAACACGAGGAAGAGTAGCACCATTATCTTTATTGTTCATAAAAAAAGTTGATAACTCATCATAATTCGTACACTCCATCAAGAGCAGCTTCCATGCAATCATGATGATGATGTAGCTTGCAGCCTATAGATTAAGCCAGGATTTTAACCCATGCATTAAATTAGGGTATATATTAGAAGTAACCCCTCCCCCGATCCCAATCTTTTCCTTTGCTGCAGCAAAGAAGTCCCACAAGTGGGGTATTTGCAACTGTATGGCACCCTGCCGCCCGAACTCCCACTTTATTCGTGCCTCAGCAATGTGGCAAAAGGGGGGGGGGGGGGTCCTGTACTCAGCCCGACTGATGGAGGTTCTACGCATGATACTTGAAGGGCCGTTATTGTATTATGAGGAATAAAAGTATTACGTCCCACCGTTGTCAAGGCCTTATTTATATCGGAAGCATTTGTGATCTTCTCGGGCTCGAGGAAAGCTCCTGTTGTGACGGTGATGAAGAAGTCATCACCAGAGTCAATCCTCCTCCGTTGGGAATCAGATGGCCAGGAGGAGGTTCTAAGAAGGAAGTCAGCACTAGTGGTAAGATTATCCACTGTACGAAGAGGACAAGGAGGACGAATAACTACTATTATCAGGTGGAACTTCATCACTACTACCAGTAGCAGCCCTTCACAAGCACCATCAAGAAGTTTGTCCAGGTTGTAGTCCTTTCTTCTAATTTTCGCAGCGTAGTACAAAGTCTTCCCCTGTCCAGAGAGCTGGGTAGTCAGGGTTTCGCAGAACTGTAACACACACAAAGCTGATGTAGTAGTACAGTAGTACATATACACAAGAGCGGTACTGTAAGTGTAAGACAGGATAGCGGTTACCGGACTCTGTGGGATATCTTCCCCTCACTGCTGCCGTTAGTATTAGTGCAAGGTTACCGTAGTGCTTTCAGTCTCTTCTCTGTCGTGACCTTACTCCTGCCGGTGCTCGAGACGGGGATGTCCATGATGCTCCGCCACGACCCATTCGGGGCTTGTTGAAGGCGTCCTTCGCATTCCCTCTACTGCCTCTCAGTGTCTGATAGCCAAAAGAGTAGAACGCGTAGCACTCGAGGTGAAACGGTCTCTGTGAAACGGTCTCTCTCCTCCCTTCGTGGCTTCTCTCCTCTGCCCCTTATGGTTCCTGATTGACCTCTCCACCTCGCTGGACCCTTTCTCTTGTTGATTCTTTTCCAGTCGCCTCTTTATCTCCGGCACAGCGTGTGAAATGTAAAAGGCGCCTCTCCATTAGAGATAAGGCTGCAGGTGTTCATTGCTGCTGAGATAAGAAGAAGGACAGGCGACGGACTCTAGCCTGATGGTCGTCGTCCTGCTGGCTGGCAAGCGTAGCCCTTGAAGGATATCGATGGCAGCGTGCAGAGGTTTAATGGCTCCTTTCCTCCCAAGGATGAATGGGGGAAGTGCACTTGAACTGGGAGCTTGTCTGCTACTCGGGTGTATACCCTGCCTTGTCTCAGCGGGGGACAAGGAATATGATGGTAAGGGCGACGGTGACGGGAAAGGCAAAAGTGAGGAGGATTTTCTCCCTGGGCAGTTCTCGGACGATCTTTACCGCGGAATGGCCTTTGGGCTGATCATGTTCCGAGGCGCCTTTGCCCTAATTCTCTTCCTTTATCTTTGGGGCTTCAATGTGGCAACCTTCACTCAGTGCAGGATCAACTTCACGATAGCGCTGGATATGCGGCCAGGTAGGAAGGCTTCCCAGCGGTACCCCACGCTTTATGTTCCTCTCACTGTCCATGTTTCTCCCTCGGAGTGACTTTATCTTCCTCTGAACTTCGAGCCTAGAATCTGACCAATTATCTAGCCCTGACATTCGGGACCTTGCATTGATCAACCAACGTTGTTTTGTGTTCACTTCCCCAGAGGCAGCGCCTTCCTCGCGCGCGATATATCTTCTCGCAAGTGTGTGGCTGGGCTGGTGCCTTGCCTGTTTCGCTATGTATATTATAGCACTGGAGGCTCCTGACGCGCATCCTGAGATCCCTGTTATCATCTTCTATTCCTCCTCTCTTGCCCTTCTCTTTTGCCCATACGACGTGGCTCTCCGACCGTTTAGGATGTGGGTGCTCGAGCGATTAAGTACGTGTTGCTTCTTTGCACCGTGCACAATCTTCACCAAGCTTCACTTCCATGCTCTACACCAGCATCGCTGCCGGTGCGCCTTCTTTCTCTCTTTGCTCGAGTCCCGCCACGTTCCTCTATCCTGCAGTGGTGAATATGATGTTTGAGATTCTTCTTCAGCAAGCCTTCTAGTGTTGGAATAGCTCCGATAGCCTTCTATCTTGCTCTATTGACAGAGGGGTACCGTGTCGCCCAAACGTTTTTGCCGTTAGCTCAACCTAACCCCTTATTTTTCCTTGCGTTGCTTTACACCCGCGCTAATCTTATGGTTATAGCGTTCTTACTATACTCTCTCTTCTTCAACTAAATTTACTTTGGCATACAGAGCGCTGTTTGACGGCGTACAACCGCCCTTCCATCACCTTCTCTGAAGTTCTGATTGCTGACGCGCTGACTAGCACATCCAAGGTTCTGGCCGACTTGACACGGACGGCCTTCATTCTATACAATCACATGCTCGGACCGGAGAAAGTCTTCTCCCGCACTGCTTATCATCACCATTTCGTCCCGCATATTATCGCCAGTGTGCCATACATGTCAGGATTACCGCTTCACTCGGGTTCTTTGGGCCTTCTGGTCTCACTTGTAGCTTGCTTAGTCTTCCCTGACCCTGCTTAACCTGTTGTTGTGCGCCCTTACAGTCCGTCGCTGACTCATCGGTAGCCGTTTGCTAACACTACTTGTTGGGTGGGGTTACGGCCCTTTCGTGCTTCCATCCTCAAGGTGCCCTGTCTTACTAGTCGCATTCTTTCCTCTTTTTCTTCTGTTTGTGTGCGCAGAGTCCGCGCAGTGCAGTGCAGGGTGGCCTATTCTCAATCCTTGGACTCGAACGAGAGGTTTCTGCATGTGCTGAACACACTGAAGTATCTTTCGGCCTTCCCAGTCATCCTGACGCACTCCATACCCGCAAGCTTCATGCCGCAATGGCTCGAGCGCCAGTGGAGCGTTCTGTTTCTTCTTTCCGCCTTTTTCAACTCCGTCTACTCTTTCTTTTGGGACCTCGTCATGGACTGGGGGCTATTGCAACCGGACTCGCACCACGCATTACTCAGGAATAAGCTTTTGTACTCCCGTCGGAGCCTCTACTATGCTGCCATAGCTGTTGATCTCATACTCAGGTCAGGGGGACACGACGTTCTCTCGTTGAGCATTGCAGAATCCGACATTCTTCGAGTCGGCTCACCACCATGTCGAGCTTATCTTTATTTTTTTCTGTTGTAGGATGGTCTGGACGGCACAATGGTCAAGTTGGTGGTTCTTTATGGGCGATGGCAAGAGAAAATTTTTGTTGGCGGTTCTGGAAATTATGCGGCGCGGAATGTGGAACTTACTGCGGGTGGAGTGGGAGGTCATCAAGCGAAACCTCCATCCTAGCACTCCCAAGGGATCAAGCACAACGCACGTCAAGGCCGCAGAGTAGAGATGATTGTCATTTTGTGAGTCGTTGCCTCTTTGTGTCTCTACTCTGATGAGACTGGTAGGGTGGGCATGGCTAGTGTTTAGCTCAGAGAGCGAGGAAGCTGCAGAGCATATTTAGGCCATAAGCAGCACTGATATCCTTCCATCTTCCTTGATTCTCAGCGAGAGTGCAGAATATTTTTTTTAGCTTGATCAAGTAAGCAGAAGTTAACAGTGCTATCTTCCTACCCCGAGATTAGAATGATCTGGGACCGCGAGGCACGCTAACCTCGCCATCATCTCACTTTAGGGCATTTGCTTTGTCTTTTGTGACGCCTCCAGCACGTCGGCCATCTCGCGTACTGCTTCTCGAAGCTTATCTGCAAACTCTTCACCATCAGGCCTGAAAGTTGTCACGGCAAATCGGACCTGTGTGGAAGGAGTCCAACGATACTTGTAAGGACGAGAGACATAAGAGAAGACGAAATAGAATCCGAGTATAGGCTCACCGCGTCTTCTATCCCGTATCCGATGCCATAGCACAAATCATTGACAGGACCGAATCCTCCACCTTGCAAGGCATGTGAGGAGAGAGTGCTGGTGGAGAGGATAATCTTGTCCATAATCTGTTTCCCCTCATTGGTGAAGAGTGAGGGCATAATGTCCCTGCAGAGACCGTGTAGACAGTGACAACATGCCAGTGAGAGACAACAGTTTCTCAAGAAACTTGATGGATGGCAGCATGAAAGCTGATTCAGCGGGGGAGCGCCATTATAGATCGATGCAATGAGTCCCCAAATATATAGTAGGTTGATGAAATAAGGAAAGTTCGGTAAAATTCGCTACCTCTCCTTGGCCAGCTCTTGGAGTCCCAGCAAGTGTCTGTCAAACCCGTGTCCCTGTGAAGCGACAAGAGCGACTAAGCGAATCTGAAGGGGACATGTTGTCGGACAATCGACGGCGAGTAGACGTATTTATGGGACTGGGATGCCCCTCAGGTAACCTATGAATTGGAAGCAAACTAGCCTTTGCTAAAGAATAGTGGATCTAGATCAGAGCAGCTACTAGGAGCATGGAAGACGTGAGATTGAGAAGCTAATGGACACAGCCAGCGCTTAGCATGCCAACAAATAATGAGAGTATGATGAACCCAGATGAAGAAGCTGATAGGAAGAGAACTTGTGAGTCTCACCATTACAGCCTCCCGCACCAACTTCTGATGAAGATCAATTGCTGCGCGCAACGCTCCTGCTTTCTCCTCTGAAGAAGCAGCGGGATTGGACATCGTCTCTACGAACTGCTTTGCCTGGGTGGACCGGCGTCAGGTACCAATGGGGAGAGACCGAAGAATGAAGGAGGAGAGAAGCTATCAGTCACAATAGAAAGAATCACCGCAAATAGACTTTGAGTCACTCCAAACATTTGTTCAGTCCTATCAAACGTTACTCCTGAACTAAAGAATCGCCTTTGGTTTTGGACTATCACCATGTCCTTTTAGACATTCACAGATCCTTATGGCTCTGCCTCTCTGACCTTCATGGTGGCGCTTCTGATGACCTCCGTCCTCCCGTGCTTAAAGGCAGCAGTGGAAGCACTCTCATAAGTAGAGACAATCCGTCCATGCATCTTCCAGTGGCCCAGTTGGATGGCCATCTGCATAAACCCGTCGGTACCGACGCCATACCTCTTGGCGATAGAGCGGTCCACCTTCCGCTCATCCACGATGTTGACCTAAATTAAAGGCGGAGACATTGTGTTACAAGTTCTCACACATGAGGATGGAGCATCAGAAGTCACGCGCATAATGACTGATGACTCATCCAGTGAAGAGGAAGTGCGCTTAACCAATGCAATAGCAAGGAGGATAAACAAAGCAGCAGACATACACGTCGGGTTGGAGATAAATATCTTTCCCTCTCAACACCAAGAGCAGCTTTTTACAAGCGGACCCGCTGAGAAGAGCGAACAAGATGCCTTGAAAGACGAGCAACACCTGCGCACCTTCATGGTCCCGATAAAGTCCTTTAGCTTCTGATGAGCCCTCTTAAGCTCAGATTGCTGCTGGGCTGAGAGCTCCCATTCAATTTTGCGTGGCTGGACTGGGGCAGCTGAGAGGAGCGGAGCGCTGTTGACACTATCATCGAAGGTTTCGTTCATGTAGCGCAGGACAGCGACACCTTGGACGGACGACATATGTTAAGTAGGACTGGGGATGAAGAGACAAACAGAAAAGCTTGTCCCACTGCTTGGAAGATAGCAACAACTGAATTGCGCACAGTGAAAGAACCATAGGGAAGGTGAATGACGGATGGAAAAGATGACTGTGATGGAGCTGCGAGTAGGGGGATGGGAGCAAGCGCAGTAGATAGAGCAAGGCGGTTTGCCGATATTGCCCCATGTCCTCCGTCTGTAGATGCTTATTTTCACTCTCACCGTCGCCCCAAGAATGCTCGAAGTTGACTCCGGCCTCTCCGTTCTTGCAAATAATCGCCTGGAAACTCTTGTCATACCAGCGATTAGTGCCGTCGCCTGTCAAAAACTAAGAGAGGAGAACATTCAGGGGGCGACAGATCAGCCAAAGCTTGAGCTTACAAATTGACGGACGAAGAAAGCTAAGAGCGCGATGCAAGAACGCGGAGTGAAGATAGGTGAGATACTACAGGCATCCATCCTCGCTAGTGCAAAGAACTAGATTCCGCAAGCAAAATTAGGAGGAATCAAGCAACCGACAAGGTTAGAGAGATCAAGCTCAGGAGACCCTCTGATGTCTGAGCCGATCGTTTCTTGGTTTTCGTCCTAGCATGTTAGTATCTCTTCCCTACCGTATTAAAGAGCTCGAGGTTGGTCGTTGGCGAAGCCTCGTCCAGCACGACTGACATCAAGGCGCTGTCAACAAGCTGTACCGAGGACAACAAAGGTGTCACTATAGAAGGTCGTACTTCCGAACACAGAGTGAAAGCAATAGAGGCATGAATGCGACTAGATCAACCCCTGGATGCCGTTATAAGCCTACGTGGCCGCAGGCACCAAGTTACAAAAAGCACGCGAAATCGTGGCAGAGGAGAGCTATGAGCCGATAGGGTAAGATCAGACTGCAGAGCCAGGCCAAGAAGTGGGAGGGGTTGAAGTGCTACAGAAGATTATCCATGGTACTGACCTGAAAAGCGGCTCTGTTGACG
Source organism: Hyphochytrium catenoides (assembly GCA_900088475.1). NCBI lineage: Eukaryota > Hyphochytriomycetes > Hyphochytriales > Hyphochytriaceae > Hyphochytrium > Hyphochytrium catenoides. The sequence goes on along the minus strand of FLMG01000390.1, from coordinate 42,117 downwards.
TTACTCTCCGAAATGAGCGAGTCTCGGATCTTTGCCCATTCGTCGCGGTTAAGCGAAGTGAACAAGCCCACGGGACTTCCTTTAGAAGCATCTAAAGACACAGAAAGATACAAACGCAGCAGACAAAAAAAATGTCAGACATCAGCGACCCAAACGGCAGGTTGTAAGGCAAGAGTCTAGAAGAAAGAGGGTGCGTCGGAAGCCGCTCTCATGACAAGAAGCCAGAGGTATCAGGGACTCTGCACACCTGTATAAGGCTGCTTGAGAATGGCTTGAATATTATCGAAGATTTCCTCGTCAGGAACTGCCGTTCCATCCTACAATCATCAAGGAGGTAAAGGAGAGCGGGTGTTGAATTTTTCAAGTCGAAGGAAAGAGACAAGAGTCTTAAGGCCAATGCCGTTGAGAAAACGACAATGCGCTTGAGAAAAGCCAGCTGAGGGGCCACTGGATACACAAAATATACTCAGTATTACGAACCTCGTGGAGTACATTGAAAGTGTAGAAATCCGCGCCACGCTGGACAACAACATGCCTGACAGACGGAGAGGGTACGAGGTAGGAGAGCAGATAAGCTTATGAAGAGGCGCAGTTGTGAGCGAGTCTAGTGGTGAACATCAGATACCGTGAGAGGATGGGAGAGAAACAAGTAAGAGGCACCACAGTCTGCCCAATAGAGCTTGAGTTACGTCAGAGGGAAGAGCACTATCTGGGTCCACAAAGGTGGAACCAACGATTGAAACGACCCTTGCTCTAAAGGAGGAACAACCTAGAGCTGGCCTGCCACCGTCGGTACAACTAGAACCGGCACAACGGACCTGGCATTGGGATAAACCTGGAGCTCGTCTCTGCCAATCTTTGGAATGCGCGTCGAGGCGAAAAGGTTCTAAAAAATTGGTGGTAGTGAGTCAAGCGGCCCAACGCAAATCAATTGAAGCCGTAACTGAGAGACATATATATGCACAGTAGCCCATATAGTACAAGAAGCTTGAAGTGGCAAGCCCCAGCAAAGAACAAAACAAAAGTGAGATACGGACACAAGGGGAGGAGTAGAAGGATAACGAGAGAGTAGAGGTTTCCTTATCCAAACCTTGTACTGACTCATGTCCAGCGGGTAGGCATCAAACATGTAGGATCCATAGAATGAGATGCTCTCCGGAAGGAGACGGCAAATGTTGCTGCAAAGACGAGAACGAAGATGTGATGTAAGAAAAGACAGAGAGAGAAAACATAAAGATTGAGGAGTACGACTTGTACAAGGGCGACCGGTCATCAGCCCAGAGATTTGAGAAGAAGGCAGCGAACATGATGAACACACGCGGACGAGGGAAGTTCAGTAGTTGGGAAGAAGACTATGACAGGCTTTGATGGATCCCTAAAGAATTAGAAGACGACAGGACCGGGCGCCCCCTCGTACTCATAAAGCTTAGTCTTGCTCTTTTGAGGCTTGACATGATAGATATCTGGGATTAGCTTTCGGTCTCTGAAGGTGCGGAAGAACCTGACAGAAGATGCGATCAGGGACGCGGCACGCTGTGCTTGATCATTTTTCGCCTCATTGGGATCGCGCTGAGTAGAAGAGGGTCAGGCGTGGGAAAGTTCGGGATATCTTTATAAAAGAAACCACGAATGGATGATTAAGTTTAGTGCAAGAAGCTTGGAGTTGGCCACTTTTGCTTGGGAGATCAGCCAACATGAAGCAGGCATGACAGGGAAAAGAAGGCACATTGGCGCGCACCTTCCACATGATGGCTGGGTTATAGTTGATCGGCAGCGGAGCCCGGTCCTGCACATACTTCTCAAACCACCACTCTGCAGCGCAATTCCAGGAAAGAATAGAGACTTAGTTCACGTTTTAGGAGGAGAAGAGCTTCATCACGCAGAGAAAGGCAGCACTAAGTTAGAGTGCGCTAATGGAGGTGGAGAACAGCCTGCAGTTTCCTGCGTCGTAGGTCAAGAAGCAGCCATAAAGGCAATGGTAGATGCAGCCAAGTTATAAGGCCAGATTATGGCGAGACAGAAGGAAAGGATGTCCGGAGGACAAGTGCGTTCTTCGGCTATTGATGGGCCTCGGTTTCGCAGACCAACATCGGAGAAGGATATGCGGTGGGCAGGGGATGATTCTCACTGTTAATGTAGCTGGTGTGCTTGTTGAGCTTGTCTTTCTGAATCAGCGCTTCATGCAGTGAAGGACCAACACCGTTCTGTATGAGCGGCACAGAAGTGGGTGAGAGGTAGTCAAAAGAGCTGTAAGACAAAGGACCCGGCCGCGGGTTCATAGTGCGGCAAAGGGACGAAAAGATAGGAGGATTGCTCAAGAGCAAGCTACCTTGAACTCCTCCACATCTTTCTTCACCACTGCGAACTGCACGGGGGAAGTGACGACCTCCACGGACGCCAGATACCTGCATCAATACGAAGCAAAGAAGGAAAGACGGGGGTGAGCCCACTAGATATTGAGCAGAAAGCCAGGCCAAGGAAACTTCTCTAATGGTCGGCGGGCAGCCGGGGTGGAAAGGAGGTCAGAAGTGGAAGCGATCAAGGCAACCATCGCCAGGACGTCAGTGCAGGGAGAGCTGTTCCCTGGCGTAACATGGCTCTGACGCGACGTTACCGACATGCGGAGAGGTGGGCGGTGGGAGAGTAAAGAGAAGAACAGGCGCGAGACAGAGAGAGCAAGCGAAGCCTAGCAATGCACCTGTCTAGAGTCTTCTCCAAGGGAGGGATCGGGAGCCGCGGGAGGGACTTCTGAAAGTGCAGAGTCGGAATAGTGCTCTCATGGAGATAGCCATTGGGTCTCTCAGCGGCGGAAGAGAGTGAAGAGAGATGGAAGGAGCGCCGCGGATGGGTCGAGGAGGAGGAGAGAAGATCGAGTCCATTGAAAGAAATGGGAAGAGAAGCTGCCGCACGGCGCACGAGAAGACTCTTCGCGCTCTCTCTTCCCCCTCTGCTGCTGAGGGCCAACATCCTGCTGCTGATAAGGCCTCTGAAGCTCCAAAAATGCCTGCACGACGACGGTTCCGAAGCTGACTTGTCCTTCCTGAAGAGAAAGATGAAGACTGACCGGACTGTGGATATCTTGCGCTGTCAGCTTTGTATGAAGGAAGCTATGAGCTCTCTCCGTGGCTCTCGTGTCCCTTCTCTCCCTCCTCCTCTCTCTCTTCTCCCTCTCCCTCTCCCTCTCCCTCTCTCTCTCTCTCTCTCTCTCTCCTGCTGACTTCCCTTCCCCTGAGAGCAGGAGGCACACACTTCAAGATTCAAGAACAGAAACCCCGAGAATAGAGCGGCTAACGGCCAGGCATATCCAGCGCTGCTTCTCTCTCTCTCGTGCTGTTTTTTCGCAGCTCTCCCCTCGCTCTGTCTCCTCCAGCGCTCTCCTGTTCACTATCTCGCTCTCTTCCTAAGATTCTTCCGTGCTCTCGCTGTCTTTCTCCATCTCTCTGTCCGTCTTTCTCAATCTCTGCTCGGCCTGGGCTATGAAGGGCAGTGTCCAGAGTCCAGACTCTCAAGGGTTTGCCGCTCTCATCTATTTTCTGACTCTGAGAGAGGCCGATGCATCGGCCCTGTGTCTCTCCTTAAGCGCCATAACGAGCTCTCTCCCCTCCTGCTCGGCTCCCCGGCAGGGGTCTTGCTATTGCAGGCGGTATTTCTCCTCCATCTCTTCTTTCTCTGCTCCCACAACAGAGAGTTTATTCTGCGAAAGGGCTCAAACAGCTCCATTGGCCGCCAACAGGGGCAATGCCAGGAGAGAGGAAAGGACCGAGCCTATCGAAAGGTATGGACAGTCAGCAGAGGTAGACCTCGAGAAGAGAGAGAGTGTGAAGGAGCGCACAGAGGTAAGGAACTGAGATCTAACGCTTTCTGCAATCTCAGCTGCTCTGGCTAGGCTTATTCAGGAGCACGGTCCGAAAGAGGAGGACGGCCTCTGGGTGGACACAAGCAGCGTCGTCGCAGTCTTGGACGCGGCTGCGAAAGGTCAGTTCTGCCTCTCAATTCCCACGAGCAACACCTTCACATCCTCTCGCGGGTTCCATCTCACGCACTATCGTGCGCTACATTCCATGTCAAGCCCTGCCTCTCTCTCTCTCTGTCTCTCACCTTCTTTCTAGCTTTCTCCAAGTCTGGCCCGAGGCCTATGAAGGACTGTGTTGCCTTTTGTTGCCTAGAAGAGCGCACAGTCTTCTGCTCTTCGCCTGTTCCTCGGATCTCCAGCCTTTATCATCCACTCAATGTAGTGCCGGTATGATTAACTATCGCCTCAGGTTTCGTCTCCTCCGTTGCCTCGCGGGCACAGCGGCTGGCAGAGGATGGGAAGGGGCAAGTTATGCAGAAGACACAGTTGCTGCAGGGGTTAGAGGTATGACAAGGGGAAGTATAGAGCTCTATGGACTTAAACTGGCTGGCTGGAGGGAGAAGGGAGAGATAAAGACCATCAGCTGAACCCGTAGAGGCACCAGCACTGAGGGGGTGCACGTAGGAAACCCCGGAGGGTTCTTCTCTGTCGTTTAACGCTTACTTGTGCTCCCTTGCGGTACCCAGGAGGCAGGATTTGCAGATATTAGGGAGAAGCTAGAGGTAAGACATGCCAGGCGTTGCCCTTGATGGAAGCCCGAGTGAGGCGAAAGAGATTGTTTAGTCAAGAGGAGAGAAGAGGAGGACGAAGATGTAACTGAGAGAACGAAAGTGGAAAGTGAGACGAAGCGAAGAAATAGTAGCTGCTGGGCAATGCTATGGGGTCTGCGACTAAGAAGGGAAGAGGAAAAGACATCGAGGACAAGAAACTCTCTCTCTCTTTCTCTGTCTTTCTCGGTCCCTATCCCTCTCTCTCTCTCTTACGCCGAGACTCTCTGTCTCTGTCTCTCCCGCTATTCTCTTGTCACTCCTCTCTCTCTCTCTCTTCTCTCTCTTACGCTTGCTGTCTCTCTCTGTCTCTCTTGCTTTTCCCTCTCGTTTTCCTCCCTCTTTGTCCGTCGCTCCCTGGTCTCTCGTTCCTCTCTCACCGCGCCCCCCCCTTTTCTCTTTTTTCTCACTCTCTCTCTTTCTCTTTCCTCTCTCCTCCCTTGTCTCCCTCTTTATCCCTCTCATCGCAGAGTGAAGAGAGTGAGTCTGCAGTTTTACAAGGGAATCGACCCGCAGCTGGAGGTCGCCAGGGGAGAAAGAGGAAGAAGCCATCCGCGGACGAAATGGAGGAGCTCGAAAAAGAGCAAAGAAGACTCTTCTCGCAAGCTGCAGAGAAGGCCCGAAGGGAGGGCTGGTAGGACTAACTAAGGCTTGAAATTCGGTTATTATCACGGCTAGCTGGGAGAAGAGAGGGAGAGAGAGGTACAAGCAACACATTAGGAGAATAAGACCGGGAAAGATAGCCTTACAAGAGGACGAAAGCTGCATATCTCACAGGTTGGGTCAAGCCTTCGGTTGCTGCCTCAACCCAGAGTAAGAGAGCTTCGGAATGTGTCTGAGATTCTTCTGACGGGTACTGAGCCCACGGTTTCGGAGCATGATGGGGAGATTGGACTGACAAACGCAAAGCCGGTTGCATAAGCTGGACAAGAGGCAGAGGTGGGTGAGAGGAGCTCCTGTTCCTTTAGAGAGCCCAAGGTCACCTCAGCGAGGCTGCGGACAAGTTTTCCCTGTGTCAATGGTGGTGGCCTTGTTTCCTCTTGTTGATCTCTTTTTCTCGCTTCCTCGAAGATTTGCCCCTTAAGGCTGCTTTGGAATTGATCTGGGATCCCTGCGTTAGCCTTCGGCCGCCTGCCTGTCCGTTTCCCCGTTCTATCGTCACTCGCACCTGAGCCACGGTTTGCGCCTGGAGTGGCCTGGTCAGGAGCTGATTCGCTCGAATAGTAGCCCGGCACTACGCCGAGTGAAATTTGAGAACTGAAGGACTCTCGCCATGCGGTAGTGACGCCTCCTTTACGGCTGTCATGCTCAACACCCGACCGCTTCTTGCGAGGGCTACCTGCGGGAGGAGGCGAGGCGGTGCTGAAGGGAGAAGGAGAGCTAGACTGGGCAATCTCTGGCGCAAGCTGTACATGCCAGCTCTCTCTCATTAGTCTCTGGAACTCCTCCTCATTCTCAAGGATAAAGCTCACGGACCGGAAGTAGTCTTCCCAGAGAACGAAGGGGATGCGACCAGCAGGGTCTGCTCCGACCTCAAAAGTCTCTAGGAACTCCTCTAGCACGTTCTCTGCTGCTACTCCTCTGAGAGTCACGTCTGGGTGTCCACTTGGATTAAATGCTCTAAGGATGTTCTCTGCTGTAACTAAGGGGATTGCGGATCCGGGACTGCGACAAGAGGAGCTGTCGGCCGATAGAGGTGCAGCTGTATGCTTTGCCTGCCCTGTTGATGGCCGTACGGGTACGCTTGCGACTGAACAGAGACCCCGGTAGGCTTCTTCAACTAGCTGCAGGCGCTGCGCCTTCAAAGGAGGTCGAAGGGCCTCAAGAAGCTCCCCCATGTCAACGCCACCAGCTCCGCAGTCCTCAAAGTGAGCGGCTAGGGCTCGCAGATCTTGATCAGGCAACGTGGCTCCAGCTTCGGCCAGCAGCCGGCGGAGCTCTAAGGTAGTAACAATAGGCTGCTTTCGGCTCTGCCTCAGCAGGAGGATGAAAGCGCGCAAACCCCTTGAACGGATATTTCTATATAGAAAAGAGATGATCACCTGAACACCAGGAGGAACTCCTCGCATACGAGACGATTTTCCTGCTCTCCTCGGGGAGAGAAGAATGGACTCCGAGGGAGTTGTCACAGACGTATCTCCATGCAAACAGGCGCTTGCTCCTTGGCCAGAAGAATAAACGAGGAGGCGGCTCTGACGATCGGCAGAAGACTCAGACAGTCCCCTGACGGCTGCTGTTTGAGATCCAGCGGGAAGAAGTTCAGTGTATGGAACGAGACGCCTGAGAACTTTAATATCTTCTTTCTCAGCTGCGCCTCTCGCCGAACCCGAGGGCCCCCAGGTGCCTTCTAAAAGGGCCTGGAAGTATTGATCAGAGTCCACCGCGGCGCTCACATTCAGATGGTAAGTTAGCCAGTCCATTCGAGAGACTATTCCCTCTTTCTCGTCAGAGATCTCAAACATCTCGAGGAACTCCTGGTGCAATGCAGCTGCAGAGAGAGACCCTCTCACCACCTCGGGATGATTGGCAGGATGGTATCCTTCCAGAAGTGCACGTGGATCAAGTGAGCCCCTCTTGCCAACATCCATGCGATCAAAATGTGAGAGGATGAGGCTTCTCCGGCTCTCTTTGTACGCGGCCTCACCCCTAAGAAGACGAAGGAGATCCTCGCAGCTAACGCTTCCTGAGCCTGCAAGATCCAAGGCGTCAAATGAGATTCGGGCGCTGCTGTCCGGCACCTGCAGCTCACAAGCGCGCAGGGCCCTCTTCCATCCTCCAAAAGAGAGATAGCGTCGTTCCTCTCTCTCCCTGCCATCCCGCCTCTCACTTATCTTCTGGCCGACTTCCGCATTCTTCTTCAGCTCCTTGTAGAGTCTGCAGATGCCATGGATGGACCGAGAGGCAAGCTGCCTGCGGATCCTGTCTGCCTCTGCGCATACTATAGGGTCTATCGAGGCGGAAGAAAGCGGATTCCCCTTTTTGATAACCGAGTTCCTAGAGTGAATGAGTCCTTGGTCAGGAGATAGGGGAGTTAAGGTTCTTGCTGGCATCTCTCTCTCGCCGGAACTTCCTGAGAAAGTGGAGGGACCATTGTCATTGTCTCTTTTTACGGCAATGGATTCCGCTTCCGACCATCCCACTTCCTGCGGCGGATGGGCCACCCTTGTAGCTGCTGGGAGTGGGGCTACGGCTAGAGTCTCTTTCCCTTCTCTTCCTCTCCCTTCCTCTTCGTTCGTGACGGGAGTAACAGGAAAGAAGAGCTCCTCCTCTTCATCTCCCCGGACTCCCCAGACGTTGTGCATTATCAGCTCGAAGAGTTCATCTGATGGGATGGTATTACTGAGAGCCGTGAAGTACCCTTCCCATCTCTCTCTGTCGATCTCGCCTTCTCTCTCGTCAGGCACCTCAAATGTTGCCAGAAACTCCTGCAGAAGGGCCTGAGGGTTCACTTGTCCTGATAAGACGAGTGGGTGGCGCGCGTAATTGAAGAAAGAGAGAATTCCCTGCGGAAGAACTCGTCTATCCTTACTCTCTTTGCTTAAGCGCAGGTAGGCCTGCCGCACCAGTAGCTGTCTTCTCCTGCTCAGAGGGAGGAGAAAGAGCCCCAGAACTGTCTCGCTCATGACTTGGCCTCTCTCTGCCTCTTCTAGGGCACTCCAGAGGAGGCGCAACTCGGAGTCAGAGAGGGAGAGGCCGTTCTCCTTCAACATTATTCTCAAGTCGGTCAGGCTCAATCCTCTCTTATCGCTGCCCTGGAAGCGTTCGAAGCTTTTCCTCAGGCCCAAGAAGCCCCGAATGCCACTTTTTCCTACTTCTTTCCTTAGGTTTCCCACGAGAAAGAGCACACTAGATGGAACCTTCACACTGCTTGTCTCCCTTTGACCGTAGAGCGAGAAAGGTCGAGGGGGAGCATGCACGCCTTTGCTCCCTCTCTCTCTCTGATCTTCCCTTCTGGACCAAATGCCCTCAATGATAAGCTTAAAATACTCTTCGTTTGGCACACACGCACTCAAGAGAGAGAGAGAGTTCTCCCAGCCTTTTATCTCTACCTCGTCGTTCCCCAATCTTTTCTCTCCTTCTCCCCCGTCTGACCTTCCATAGCAGGCTCTGATCTCTGCCATCACTTGCTCTCTCGTCTTTCTCCTGGACATGACGTCTGGATGCCTCTCGCCGTCAATACGCTCGAGGACCCTCGAGAGACTCACTTTCCCTCTCTTTTCTCTATCCAAAAAGTGGAAGGCCTTGTGCACACATTCCAGACGCTCTCCTGCTAGCTTGGGCTAGACGGTGCCAGTAGGAAAGACAGAGGACGCGAGAGAGCCCGGAAGTGGGGAGATAACAAGAGATAAAAAGATAGAGAGAGAATCAGTAGAGTCAGAAAGGACTGGAAGTAGGCTGAGACTAGATTCAGCCCAGTCACATCCGATTACTAAGGAGATCTCTGTCTTCTCTATCCTTTACGAGCACTTCTGTTCTCTATGGCTCCTACTCCTAGTATGCGGCGCTGCGTGTGCTTTCCTCTCTCTCTCTCTCTCTCTGTCTCTCTCTTCGCTCTCTCTCTTCTCTCTCTCTTCCCCCGCTCTTCCCCATCTCACGCGCTTACCCGAAGAATATCCAGGATGAGAAGACCCGCTGGACGCTGCTTATGGTCAGGTCGCGATAGGAGAAGAGCTTTCAGCTCCTACCAAGAAGAGGCAGACAGAAAATGATGAATTAGCACACGAGGAAAGAGCAATGATTTCTTGACATGAGAGAGAGGGAGAGACGAAGAACAAGAGCTAGAGAATGATCTAGTAAGATCTTTCCTATCCAGCTGTCAAAGATCCAGTGCTCGCCCTCAGTCTCTCTGTCAACGTAGACTTCCCGCCTCCTCTTTCTGCGCTGACCGTGAAGTCTCTACTCCTTTTTCTTTTTTAGCCCCCTTCTCTCCAAATCTTCGTGAGTCCCTTCTCTCTCCTCTCATCTTTGACCCTCTGACCCGCTTGCTGCCGGTTACCTGTCTGCTCAGAGGAAGCTTGTGCCGGTGGAGAAGTTCCAGGAGCGGCTCCAAGGAAAGGTTGGGCGAGGACTCAAGCCCAAGAGAGAGAGACCGGAGCACCCTTTAAAGAGAGAGAGAGACGAGAGGGGAGAAATGTAATGAACGATCAAGAAAGTCAGTTGTGAAATGAAGGAGAGAGAGAGAGAAGTGAAAAGGTAAGAAGGCGGCGAGCAAATAAAGCAACTAGGAAGCTACCGATGTGCGCGCCAAACGGAAAGGAAAGAGTACACAGCAAAACATAGACAGCGCGCGCGAGAGAGAGAAGAAGAAAGAAGAGAGCGAGAGCGAGAGAGAGAGAAGGGTTTGATGTAGAATCTCGCTCACCCTGGGCCGATCAGCGCCAGCTGTCCTCTCACTCTTCCCAAAAGTGCCTGTACGTCCACGGAGGATGTCTGGCCCTCTTCCTCCTGCCTCCACGCTGCAAGGCTTCTGACACCTCCATCCCCTTGTCCCTTAGCTCTAGGCATCGTGCTAGAACAAGCCATTAAGAGAGAGAAAAAAATAGAGCGAGAAAGAGAGAGAAAAGAGAGAGGGAGAGAGAAGATAAAGGTTCTGAAGAGCGTACGAGAAGCGTTAAGAGTGCAGCATGATCTTCCTCCTCCTGGACGGCAATCTAAGCGAAGAGAAAAACAGATCTCAAATGGCAGCTGAACCGCTCCCCTGTCCGACAGAGATGGCAGCTGCCCGGCCTTTCTTCCTTTTGGTCTGGGATACACCGCCTCTTCTTCCACCTATCGCTTCCGTATGTGGCTAGCTCCCTTGCCCCTCTCTCTTTTTCAAGTCTGTCTCTGTCTCTGTCTCTCTTTCTCTGCGCAGGTCTTCTTGCTGGCACCTTTGAGCCTCACCACCTTCAAGCTAGAGAAGAGGGACAGAGACAAAGGAACTAGAACCGTGACTCATCCTCCCCAGCAGATGCTGGGAGAGAGAGGCGCAGGCTTGAGCTATGAAAGAGAGAGAGAAGAGAGAGAAGGAGACGACAAAGGAGGAGGCAGGGCACCTGCAAGGGAGAGAGGCACTGAGCGGAGAGAAGGAGAGAGGATCAAGAAGAGAGATGACAGACCAGCAACACAAAAGACAGGATAGAGTCATTTGACGTTAACGGCTAAACCAAAGCAGCCTGTATGTGTAAGCCCGTTATCGACCCTTTGCCCTCTTTAATTGGTGTAATTGAGGAAGAAAAGCACCGGAAGTTGAGGTATAAAAAGTCACTTCCCTCGCTTCACTGTCAGCGTTTTGTAACTCCTTTGTGACTTGGTGATGTCTTGGCCTGGGGTTGTCCCTCACAGGCTGTCAGACAGAGAAGCGCAGGCAGTTGGAGCTCAACATCTCTGCCTCTCTTTCTCTCTCTCTCTCTCTCTCTCTCCCCAATTCTGTCTCTGTCTCCCTACCTCCTCACACTTTACTCTCTCTTCCCTCCTCTGTCTTTTCTTCTCCCATCTCTTCCGCGTCTCCACTCTATTCCTGATATACAACATCTTGCCGGGTTCTTATTGTCTCGGAATTCCTCTTTCTCTTTTGTCCTCTCTCTCCTCTCTCCTCTCTCCTTTCTCTCTCGCCTTTTCCTCCTCGCCTCCAATCCTCCTACCGCCTCTATCTCTCCCCTTTCTGCTATCTTGTCCCTCAAGGTCAGAAAAGGCTAGTTTCTCTCTTCTTGGTCTCCTTCGTCGATTATCCGCTGCGCTTCCATCTTCGGGTGCCTCACTATCTCTCTCCTGCTCTGTTTCTCGACTTCCTTCCCTTCTCCATCTCACTCACTCTTTGTCTTTCTTCTGACCAACTCTTCTTGGTCCTCCATCCTCTTTACTCTCTCCTTCCATTCCCTTCTCTGTGCCAGTCCCTCCTCAAGGTGCGTTCCTCTTTCCAGGTAACATCTTGCTGCACAGTTAACCTCTTCCGTCCTTCTGCTCTCCTCTTCGCAAGCTGCAAGAGCAGCAGACCAAGAGAAAACGAGAAACGAGAGCGGGAGAGAGACAGAAGAGAGAGAAAAGAGAGAGGGAGAGCGAGGAGATATTAGAGCTGAGTCCAAAGCTTCTGGAGATGCGATCATTGAGACACTGAGCGCAGTTTCTTCTCTGAATAGCTAGCACCTTAGCGTCGATCTCTCTCTTCGTTAGCTCTGTCTCTTCCTCCTGTCTCCATGCTCCTTTCAGCCACTCCTAATCTATGATTCATCTCTTACCCTAATTCACCGTCTCTACGCTCTCGGAGCTCTCTGTGCCCCCAATAGGTCGCTCTTCCTCCTTGTCTTTCTCCCTCCCCCTCTCTCTCTCTCTCTTTCGTTCTGTCCCTGTCTCTTTCTCTCTCTCTCAACTCTGTCCTGAGGGAGAGATGGACGCCTCCAGCTGCTCTCGTCGGGCGGAGCAGAGTCCCAGAACTGGAACCTCAAAACACTCTGGAGCTCCTTATCTTGACGTCATCACCATCAGCAGCTCCCAGTTCCCACAGGTTCTTCGAGGTAGAGTCCTCTCTTCTCTGCTATCCCTCACTTCTCCTCTCCTTCTCCCTCATCTCCTCCTCATAATCTTTCCTGGCAATGCCTCTTGCCTTGTTCCTTGCAGCATCGGCTTTCCTTTGTAGGCGTCTCTTCCTTAAATCCCTTTTCTAAACGCGCTCCTTGCTGTCTCTATCGCCGCCTCGCTCTTCTCTCTTAGGACATCTCTCTATCTGTACCTGGGCAATTTCTTGCCCCGTCTTCGCCCCCTCTCTCATTCTCTTTCTCTATCTCTGTGTCTCTCTCTCTTTTTGTCTCTGTCTCTCTCTCCTCTCTCTCGCTCTTTCTCTCTCCATCTGTCAATTTTTTAAGTCCGCATGTCACTTTATGCCAGACAAAAGTGTCATAACAATGTCCTAGTCCTTTCTCCTGCTTCCGCTCTTCAGTCTTTGTTGATTGCTCTCTTCCACTCTGTCTTCTCTCTTCTCGAATTCCTCTAGGTTGCCGTCTTATCTCTTCGCTTTTTTTTTCCGTTGTCAGAATTCTCTTTCCTCTCTCTGTCTGTCACTGGTCCCATTTCCTTGCTCTCACCTCCGTATCTACCACTAGGGATTGACGCCTCGAGCCCCCACCAGTCTCTCTTAGTAGAGCCCATCCAGGTCCCAGACCTTGCGCCTCTGGGTCTATCTCGCCCCACGCCGCTCAGTCCAGGAGAGAGACCACTCTTCTATCCCAACGGAGCCAAAAGTACCAACTTTAGAGAGGCAATAAGGGAGACGCTGAGGTTATCGTCTCTCTTCTATTTCTCTCTCTTTCCATGTTCCTCCCAGACTTCGCCGTAGGTTCTCTTTTTATCTCTTATTCTCTCTCTTTTAGTCCATCCCTTTCCGCTCGCCGTGACACTTTCTTTCCTTCTCCTTCCATAGAGCTACCGAGAGTGAAGCAGAGAGAGAGCTGGCAGAGGAATGCTCCAGTGTGGAGAATGAGACGATAAGTCCCACCTTCTCCCAACCTCGACCAGCGCGACCCAAAAGGGAGAAAGAGGGAGGGAAAGGCAGCTTGAAAAGTCCGTCGAGCTCTCTCTCTCCCTCGAAACGTTCGTCTGACAGATTTGCAAAGGAGATCAAGAACTTGCTCTCGGAGATCCACGAAGTCAACGACAAAATGTCCGTCCTTGCTTCCCGAGGATGATCTCAAGACTCTCTCTTTGCTGCTTAGAATGGGCCCGGCCTTCTTTCCATCGCCCTGTAGCCAAACTCTCTTCCCTCCCTTTCAAGTGAGGCTCCTCTTCTCTTCGTCTTTGCTATTGCTCTTGTGGCTCGTTCTCTCTTATCAGAGTCACACACTTTCTCCTCCTCTCCTGGTTTCCCTCCCCTCCTTTACTTTCTTATATCGCCGAAGCCACGAGAAGCATATTCTCTTGATGGAGTAAAAGACAGGAGATTATTTAATGAATGAGCATAGGCGAGAGTAATATACACAGGTTCTCATCTGCTTCTCGGGCCACGGAAGAGAGAGAGAGAGAGAAATAAGAAGAGAGACAGAGCGAGAAAGAGCAAGACAAGAAGGAAGAAGAGAGGCAGACTGTTTTGAGCATGAGGGACGAAAGAGGCAAAAATAAGAAAAGATAGTGACTAGACATATTCCCTAAGTCCATGGTCTGAACATCACTCCGTGGCCCTCGGAACTAAGAGAGGAAGCAGCTTGGCCAATAAGAAAGAGGTGATAGATAGATAGATAGATTGATAAAGAGAGAGAGAGAGAGAGAGACAACAGGTAGAAGAGAAGCAGAATTTTCGAGAGGAGAGAAAGAGCCTTCAATTCTGTTCTTTCTTTGCTTCATGCTCTACGAGGACAAGCCTAGCGCAGCGTCTCTTGAGCTTGGCGGCCGTCCACTGCTTGCTGTTGAGCTTTATGTCGCGGAACATCGCCTGTAGAAAGAGAAGAGAGACGTTGAGAAGGCCGGCCGACTCGCCAATCTCCTCTGCCTCCCGCCTCTCCTGCGTGTCTCTCCCGCTCCGGCGCCTCTGCTGTCTAACAATCATAACGTCTTCCCCTCTCTCTCAAGCGCTGTCTCTTTCTCGTCTGGCTCGTTGTTCCCTATTCTCTGCCTTCCCTGCCGCACCATCCCCTCATCTCTGCTCATCCTATACACTCACGCTACCCTTGCGCTGCCCTCTGGCGTACCTCGTAGTCCTCTCCGTACTTGGCCATAAGACGTCGGAGGTAAGCCTGCTCTTCCTCGGACATTATAAGCCCTCTCCTGGAGCCCCGAAGGTTATCGCTCTCTGGCACATCAAAGAGCATTCCTTCCTGTTCCTCAATCTCCTCTGGGCTCCTTCCTCTGCTGTCTGACTCCTTAAGAGACCGCAAGGAGTTGGGATCTGGCTCTATTCCCATAGCTTCATAGTTCTGTCTCAATGTCTTGTTCTGATCCCATTGCGCCTTCACCAGCTCGCTAGAGAACTGTCTCCCTGTGAACTTGACTTTAGGCCGAGCGCGGCGGGTGACCTTCACCTTACCGCGTCTCTTGATATTCTTGCCGTGCACCATCCTGCCAGTCGGCTATCGCTGGTGATCGTCTCGATCTCACTCTGTCCTAGGTCTCCGTTCTCTTAATAGAAGTGCAAGAGGTCTATGCCGGTCTTCGATTGCGATGGAGCAGCTTCTGTCTCTCTTTCTCTTCTACAGACAGCGCGCTACCGTCAATGTATAAGCTCTGTCTCTCCGCCTTTGTCTCGCCACTTCGTTGTTTCGTTGTCCTAACTGTCTCTCTCTTCCTCTCTCTCTCTCTTCCCCTCTTTCCCTCTCTCTCTCTCTCTCTCTCTCTCTCTCTCTCTCTCTCTCTCTCTCTCTCTCTCTCTCTCTCTCTCTCTCTCTCACTCGCCTCTGCTCTCTCCACCAGAATGACCTTTAAGGTAGTGCTGCATTCCCAGCAGGGAATCAATCTGAACACCAAGGGCAGAGATTTAGAATACGGTACTTACACTGGACGTTATTTTGTAATCTAAATAGAGCTGGTTCAGAACAAGGGTACAGAGTGACAGAGCGGTCAGGCTGCTCTGCGTACTTGCCTGCCAGTCAAATGCTCCTCACTTGGGCCTCTCTCTCTCTCTCTCTCTCTCTTTCTCTCTTCTCTTTCCTCCTCGTCTCTTTGTCTTCGTCCTCGTTCTGCTTAGCAGATGAGTGTGAGATCAGCATCGTATTAGCATTGCTTGGTTGGAACGGTGCCACAGGGGTCAGAGATGCGAGATGTGGTCTCTGTTTCTCCTAATGATGGGAGTTCCTACTTGGGGCAAGTCTTCTGGCAGTCTTCTTGATTGTTGCCTTTTGTCCGGTGCTCTATGGTGCTTTCCAAGCGCCGCCACTAGCCGTCGATGCACTTTTGTCGTCCTCTTACCCGCCTCTTCCTACTGAAAGTCAGTAATGGTTTGTTGACCATTGCCTGAGTGCTCTTGTCTTGTCCTATTCCTGTCTTCGGCAGGCTCTGTGCGTGACCGTGCGCTTAGCGTGAATTATTGGCTTTTGGTTGCTTACCCTGGACATCTTGTTTATCTTCAAAAGACGCGGATCTCCTCGTCTAGCCACAGACTCCTGCCTGTGTCCGAGACAAATTTACAAGGTACGAGGTTCAGAAAGGAGCGAAAGTCACGTGAGAAGAGGGAGAAGGGTAGACAAAGGGTCAACTTGAGTACAAGGGAAGGATCGAGAGGCAGACAATAAACCAGGGAGTGAAAGCGCATGTCATATCATTTACGTTTGCTGAGCAGATGATCGAGTTTCTATAGTAGAATTCCTCGTTGCTGATGCCGCTGCAAAGTGGCTAATGAGTGAGATCTCTGTTTACTGATGCTCGCATATAGTACTTCATTCTCTGCAGCCTCCACCCGATAACGACATCGCATCGCTGACCAATCTTTTCTCTCTTCGTCTCTCTCTCCCTTCTTCTGTTTACTTTTCAGGTGCGCTTCGATGCCCGAAGTGTTGTCTCAGAAGACTCTTCTTCTCTTCCATGAAGAAAAGGCCGCATCTCCCTGCATGTCTCGCTGTTTCCATGCCCTAAAGCTGTGTGCACAATCTACTCCCGCGTTGAATAAAGCGAGTTCCATAATTGTCAGTGTTTTGATAAGCCCAGAAGTGTCCTGAAGGCCCGAGTTCATGGAGACATCGAGGATAAGGTTGAACCTTTCCCCGCAGAATGCAGTGCGGAGGACACTGTCCAAGGCTGCAGACTCAGTCTCTTCCATCATAGCAGAGATTCGGCTTCCCAGCTACAGAAATGTGGAGAATGGGGAGAGAGAGCACCAAAATTAGATGACAGAATCATTGGCGTTCGGGGGGAGAGCCAGTTGGAAGGGACGAAAAGAAAGTCATGCTAAGTGGTCCTGTCAGAAGACCGTTCAAGCTAGGCAATATACATTTCCACAGAGAGTGAGAGAGAAGGCCTAGGTTAGAGGGATATTAGGCGCTTGTAGAACGAAGCCTGCACGCCGCACAGAGACAGACGATAGCAGGGCTGACAGGAGGATGTAGAGGAGAAGAGGACCTCAGGAAGTCGTGAAGCAGAAGAGAGGAGCAATGGGGGATGTTGAAGATAAGCCAAGGGTAGGAATCGAACCTGAAAGTAATAAGGCGACCGCTCTCTAAGGTTTACCACCGCTGGCCCTGCAATGATTTGGTTTCTAAAGCGTTCCCGGAACATCTTTGGCAGCTCAATCTGCACAATCCCGCCAGCCTGCAACGGCGCTGCTATCCAGAACGGAAGCTCGAGTTTAGAACCTTCGGGCAAGTCCTCGTAGGGACAGGTCTGGTCCATGAAACCGCAGGCTATGACTTCGACCTCGAAGGTTGAGCTTAGCAGTTCCTCCTCCATAAGAATGGAGTCGATGTCGTAGTAGCTCTCCTCCATGATTAAACTTCTAGGATGACCTCTCCATAATCCACGTACAGCTCCAGTCACGTACGGAAGAGTACTCCACTTTGATACTCGCCTGTACCTCGAGCTGACTCTACTGGTCCAGTGTCGTCCGCTTCCCCGGTCCCACTTGGATGTTTGGAAGTTAGGGGCGAAGAGCAGCTAAGACTAGAGTCTGTTGTCTATCTGCACTCAAGAACTGCTCTGGAATGCCGGGCATCAATGCTGCCACTGGAATGCGCCAACGTTCATCTACAAGCAGAGTAAGACCGACAAACCAGACCCACGTGCGACGGCTCACGAATAGTGCCTGACCTGACTCTGCCTGCAGACCAGAACAGCGGGTGTCCCGGGCGCCTGCTGTGTGACTCTGGGCATTGCACTGACCTCTGACCTCGCTCGGCCCTTGTTTTTTTTGCTCTTTCAAAACTGAACCTGTTGGAGCTTCGCGCCAACAACAGACGGCAGAGCCGCACCCAAATCAAAGAGCCCGGGTCATTCTTCGCATAGCCGTGCTAAAGGCTCAAAATTGGATTGAGTGACCCGGGTCAAGGAAATAAGTAAGCCATAGATCAAGTACCAGATTCGAGTCAAGCTAACCCGGGTCAAGCTTTGGAACAGTTGATGTGGGAGAAGAATGAAAGGATCAATGCTTCAGATGCTCTTCTGAAGCTTCAACCAGATCATTCATCGCAAAAGCTTCACCTGGCCCCGCCACAGGCTTCTTTCTTCCGTTCAGTCATAGCATAAACAAGAAGAGTGGAAGCAGCAGTGACAGAGGTCAAGCAGCGTTCTCACGGCAAACAGCCAAGAACATAAGTGACAGAAGGTCCAGCAAGCATTAGGACCGGACGTGTAACTTCCCGTGCTCTATCTGATATATCACTCCATTTGAACGAAAGATGTCGCCCATCCGCGTGCTGAGTGAACGGATAATGGTGAAGGGTTTTGAGCCAGCTGTAGCCCGATTAATGGAGGGGGTGAGTGGGCTAGCCTTAATCATGGGTGGTGGTTGCCTTCCGCTCTCCAGGGGCGAGGCCCCATATGGTGTGCTTGATTTTCAACGAGTTTTGGCCTCTGGGGAGTCATCTATGGGCTCCTGCCCCCAGGCCTTGCTTTTGCCCCTTCTTCCCTAGTCCATTCGTCTCCCTTCTTGCTGCTTAGCTCTTTCGATCTTTCTCGCTATCTACCGGACGCCCACTTAGTGCGAGCTTCCACTATGAAGGAGCGTGTTATTCTCTCTCTTCGGTCTTTGTTGCTCTCGATTCTTGTCACTTATATTATTTGCTTAAAGAAGTCTGTCATTCTCTACTCCATCTCTTAGACTCTCTCTCTCTTATGCGTTATTTTGCACTGGTGACTTCCTTTGCTTCCTCTCCCCGCATTAATCCCTTGCGTTCCACTGTCTTCAGGTGCATGAGCAGGTAACCAAGCAGCCTGGACTGATGTCTTACCGCACTCTACGTGACGTTAGTGATCATCACCGCTATGTGATCCTCACCAAGGTAAAAGAGAATACTTTGCGTGTCTCTTGTCTATATCGATGGATAACAAGTTTACACAGTGGCGGTCAAAGAAGGATTACGAGAACTGGCTACAGGTAAGAGAAGGAGAACCTGGAGAGAGAGAAGAATGAGAGCGAAGCGAAGGAATTCTCTTCTGTAGGAAATGGTTTCTGGAGAGAGAGAGGCAGCAGCTGTCGAAGGCTTATCAAGGCCACAAGAGAAGGGATTATCGTTAGGAACCACGTCTCCATCTTTGTCTCTTTCCCTGTCTACTAGACGAAATGACGACAAACGTTTGAGGGCCCAAACGTGATTTGTACTTAGCGAGCGAGGCTTCTCTTTGGGTTATAGCCCGCCTTTCCTTGTCGCACCAGCACTTCTCCCTCACCACTTATTTGTCGCCTGCTGCTGTACCTGACGTGCAGAACCCAGTGTACAAGAATCTTATCAAGAAGCTGGATGACGTGTTAGAAAGACCAGCATCATACAGAGTCTTTGAAGCACCGACAGAGGATATCTTCCTACTCTAGGAACTTCTCTCACAGGAATATCTAGTAAATAGAAAGAATGAAGAGACAGCGATGAAAACCACACCGGCCGATGGAGCTTGTGAAAGCGACCAGGCCGGACCAGGTGAGTTGGTTTTAAAGAAGGAGCAGGAAGGAGAGCCGAATTTGAAGGGTGAGATATGTAAAGAAGACTCACCACACTGATGCAGTGGCCTCGGGTGAGAGTGAACAGCACAATGAAGTACGGTATCTAGTCCATCCCAATAAATATAAATAAGTTAAGTTGATGTGTCTGCCAAGCAGCCTCACAGGAGACAGAGAGAGACGCAACGGCTAATCGTGCTGATACGCACAAACAGACGAATTGTATAGTCCGGCTAGCTAAGGAAAGACCCAGAAAGGTGGACGAAGCTCATCGAGTCGTGAGAGACCTCTGGTGGTGCATGTCTGATCCGATGATTGGGTGAAGGCCTACAACTGCAATGGGACAAGGCTCAGTGAGAAAAGGTTGAAAGGCAAGAGGGAGTCTGA
>FLMG01000390.1:5145-22504 GCA_900088475.1 Hyphochytrium catenoides | reverse complement strand
CAAGAGCAGTAAACGTCAGATGCAATAAACCAAGCTTAAGAAGGCTCTCAAACAAACAGCCTGAGTATGTACAAGAGCAAGGACGCGCGCGTGATAGAGAGAGCAAAGCTTACCTTCCTGCTTCATCCTTTCAATGCTCTTGAGGTCAAGGTCTCCTTCACTCAAAGTCCGAATTTTTCTTATCTGGCTGCTCACACACTCAATGCAGACCCACTGTGGGAGCCTTCGATCTACCTTCTTTAACTCTTTATGGAGCGCAAGAGACGAAGGAAGCTGGATTCTTTTGCAGCAGCTCTCACAAACGTACAGAGCGCACAGACGGCAACGATGACGGCGCTTCTTCCAGCTGAAACTATCCCGGCATTTGTCGCATGACATAGGTGCAGTTGAGGAGCTCTTCCAAAGAGCAGAGAGGAGAGAAGGGGACTTCAGATTGCTCTGTGACTGCTCTCTGCCTTTACATTCTCGTCTTTCCCTATCCTCGTGAGTCTGCTTAGCTCGCCCCTTGTTAGACCCGTAGTTCTTCGAGGCACGATCACCCACAGGCAATACGACAGTGGAGGCATGTGCGGAGAGTGGAGACGGCACTTCTAATGGACCTTCAGACGCTGAAGAGCTGTCTGTCTCATCTTGATACCGGTTTAGAGTACTGGCGGAGCTTGCTTTGGAGCTCCTGAATTTCAACTCCTCGTTGTGGCTGCCAGCTGCCGAAGAGAAAGGATGAGGAGGTGAAGCAAGCGGAGGGCCAAGTTTCTCGTCGTGAATAACAGAGCTCTCCTCTTTCACTTTCATTGCAGGAAGTGAGGCCACATGCTTGATTGAGTGGTTGAAAGATGTGCCAGTATACTTCCTGTCGACTACTCTTCTAATCGAGTTTGTTAGACTCTCAATGAGAGGCTCTTCTTCCCCTTTTGTTGCCCCTTTTTCAATGATGGGAAACTCCTCCAATCTATGTGATAGACTAGGAGCTGAGCCATTTCTATGGCCGGTAGCGTTAGAGGTAGATGGGGATGGAGAAGCATGCACTTCTGCAAGCTGGAAACACTCCCGGCACCTCGTACCAAAAGTTGGAGCCTTGTAAGAGTCACAGTGGCGTGGCATGGCGGCTCTCTAGCTTGAGAAAAGAATACCAGAGAGAGAGATATGATCCCCCTGTCTCACGATCTGAAATAAAAGACACCGGCATGAGAAGGAGAGGGCTCCTTCTGATCTGTGTAGTCCATCATGTCTTTACTACTACCTCTCAACGCAAGGCTTTGCTAGCACTCGTTAAATCGCCCTTGAGCTCAGTGGAAGGAGACGACGCTACAATGATTCTATATTAGTCTACAGGTCTGCTCACAGCGAGTGCTCCAGATGAGCTCAATTTAAAGATAGCTCAGAAATCTGCAGATGATTGATTGATGAAGCTTTGGCATTGCCAAAAAGAGAAAGGTCCTTTTTGGCCTTGTAAAGAAGGGAAGATGTGAGCGTCGGAATGGGAAACCTTTCTCTTCCACGATCGCTCTCTCTCTCTTCGCTCTGTCTCTCACCATCACTGGTAGATTACCTGACGAGATTCTATGTCAAAAGGACTCTGTCTCGCGTGTTGAATTGTTCTTGGGAGGGATACTCTGTCTCACCTGATCCTAATAATATGGACCTGCAATGTAGTCTTTGAAGGACTATACCTGTTGATGAGTGACGTAGTAATACTGCGGGGCTTGGAATTGGCCACCTCTCACCTTCATTGGCCTAGCTCCAAGAATGCTTTCTTACCTGCTTGACACCCCCACATAGTTCTTCCCACAACCTCGCCGTCTATGTACCGAAGAAGTGTTCGCACTGGAGGTACACACCCCTGTCTGCCGACGTTACCTGACGGGTATTTCTCACTCTCCTAAGGGATTCGAAAGTGGGAGGTTCCTCCTATCCCGCAGGGTAACCGACGGAGCCCGATCGAGCCGTCCAAAACGGATATTTCTGAGGGTGAGGGTGGGTGGGTCACTTCAGCGAAGCTTTGGAGAGTCTACAGCAGTACTTCATCACCCACCCGCCATCACCAAAGGACCCAGTCACACACTACACTACTGGTAGTTCTTTGTACAGTGTTGACTGTAGAAGCCAGTACTGAAGCACTGTATCTAAGATCATCCAGCCACTGCCTTTACCCGCTCGGTATGAGCTGTTATTACTGGTACTGGACCGACCCGCAGTAGTCGTACTGGGGATGGGGAGGTGCTTGGGTGCTATACTCGTATGGAGTCTTTCTAAGTGACGTTCCTTAGGTGGACCTAAGGTACACAGGGCCGACGCGCGTCTATTACCACCACAAGCTGTACCGTTGTTGTTCAAGAAAGATCTTTCGGAAGTGATAACGGTAGTAGTGTACATAGAGCTGTACATAGACGAGTGAGTCCTTCCTCACCTTGGGACGGCGTGGTGCTGCTGTCTATCTTCTGGCATTCTATCTCTCCGGCTTGTCCTCTCCTCCTTCGTTCTTGTTGGTTAAATAGAACTACCGCACGGCAGGACGTGCTATCGGTCTATACCTCCGCCCTACTACTACTACATCGTATTGATTACGAACAACATGGATAAGATGATAAGCTCACCGGAGTAGTAAGGAACGACCGTCTAGCCTCTATCCTGTCAGTAGTAGGCCCGACGACCGTGTGTGTATCTCTTTACTGGCTTGCTAGACTAATATTACCTGTTGTTTCTCGAGCCTTCCACCCTCCTCTCGGCTATTGCGCTCTCATGGACTCAACTGTTTTCCTTGTTGCAGCACCCTCCTTATTATCCAGCAGTAGGGACAGAAGAGCCAGAAGGTCCCATGATGGTTCGCACTTCTGGTCTCATGGCTCGTTCATACATCACCAAGGCAAGCAAAGAAGGCGGGCGGAGGTGATGCAATACTATAAGACATGGCACCATTGACCTAAGATCCTTCTAGGACTACCTTTCATGTCGCGGTCCTACGTCGTACGACTCTTTCGCCAATAAATGTGAACGAGACGGTGGCTCTAGAGCTATCGTACTAATATAATATCAAGTCTACAATATCGTGAAAATAAGCGGCCGCAGACGAAATGGAGTTGACTTGATGATGTTGATCGCGAGGAAGAGCTAATGAGCCTGTCCTTGCCGTTTCCCCAGTTCTCGTAGGCTCTAGGTACTAATATCTGCTTCTTCCACATGGAAGAGGTAGAGAAGGGGTCTCTGACGACGTCCATTATTATAGAATAGACTCCTCCTGTTACCTCGGCTTGCCGATAAATTGCTGCTGTTTCACTCTGCCTGGCGCGGTTGTTATTATTAGGACATCTTCTCATCCTGTGGAGCCGCGTGCAGCAACATCTTTCACCTACCCTATTGCATCCTCCTAGTCATTGCTCGTGTGGACAATAAGAGACTCTCCACAGATCATCACCAAGCAAGGGCCAGTGATCACTCGTCGAGTAGTCACTTGGTCAGCGCCTTCCCTACAAAAGAGAGATGTCTTATTAGCTGGGAAGGTTTTATGCACCGGTTTCCGTAGGGCTAGATTAGGTGTTCCCTACCCCACGAGCCGCGGGGTTCACATTGACTTAGTCAAAAGAACATGCTCACGTATCTTGGTACTAAACTTGGTGGGTTGAGGAGCATTTGCGGGCTAGCGGGGTTGAAATTTTTTTATTCAGCTGGCAAGAGGAAGTCCCTCACTCAGACAGTAAACGTCCCTCACTCAGACAGCGGCGAGTCCCTCACTCAGACAGCGGGAAGTCCCTCATAGGCAAGAGGAGAATTGAGTTGCTAAAAGGGCATGTATAGTGCGCAAATAGGGAAAAAATGGATGTCTTGACAGGAAGAATTGGTATTAGTATGGTTGATTGAGGGCTGGCGTCAATGGGATTGCCGGGAATAATTGTTCCCGACCCCTTTTCCCGACCTATACTCTCCGCAACGAAAAGCACGGCGAAGGTTGAAGACGGACACTAGTAAGAAGAAAGAGTCGGTAAGCACAGCAGGTGAAGTAGGTGTTCATTGGCGCACATGGGATGAGAGGGCGATAGAGAGAGAGGGCCGCCCGATTCGTAGCCATAATAATACCCTGAATGGGTCAGCGCCCATCATTGCTTCAGCATCTATGACGGTTGATGTCGGTTGGGATAGGGAATGGCGGAAAGCGGAGGCTTCAGCAGTAACTAATAACACCTGCGTTCGTGAATGAAGCAAGGGACCCTGTAACTCACATGTCATAGTGGAAAGAGATATATAAACTCATCGCTCCTGCTACCTGCAGTGCCAAGGAAAGATGTGGTGCTCCTACGTCTTCTTATAAAAGTCTATCATTCCTTCTTTCATCATTCCTTCTCATCACCACATTCTATGGCCACAGTGTCTCGCGTTCTGATTGCCAGGCTTCCGCCCCCTTCCTCCCCTCCTGCTCCTTGCTGCTGTTGTGCCTCTTCTGCCTCCTGCTCTAGAAAGCACTGCCCATAAGTTGGTTGATAATGATGATCTAGCCCCACTAAATAAGAGTGAGAGCCTTCTTTCCTTTCTCTTTACGAAGTAACCAAAATTAATCTAGTTTCAAGGAGTTCCAATTTTCGACTCCTACTTCAGTGACTGCACCTTTTTATAAAATATGAATTGTGTAGTCTTTGCTACATTCGGCAATGCGGTGAGGTAAGGTAAAACCAATTCGCTTGTAGCAGTTATTTTCGAGATTTGGGATATCGGAAGGCAGAAACAAAGATGCCAAGAGAGATAGGGAATAGGTAGAGGGACTGCACATACAAGCCACGAGACAGAGCACTGATTAGATAGGAAGTGGGATGACTTGTAGTGTGAAACAGAGTCACAGTAAACATAGGGAAAAGAGGGAGAGAGACCCCAAGAGGGAGACGGCAAGAGGAGAAACATGAAGAAAGAGGAAGAAATTGCTGTGGATCAGCCAAGAATCTTCGTCTGATTGGCATCATGAACTCTCCCTCTGCCGCCCTCCTCAGGCCTAGCTGCACCTGTTATTAGCGCTCTCGACGGCCAGTGCAGGCCCAGAAGGAAGATTCGGTAGTTCAAAGGGTGCCGCCCGTCCAGCAGAGTGGCAGCCTAAAGGGAGAGAAGCGCAGGGGAAGAGCGAGGGAGAGGACGAGGGAGAAAGCAAGAAGAGGATTAAGAAGGCAGAGCGTCGAAAGTCACGCAGAAGGGAACAGAAGAGTAAAAAGTCACACCAAAGATGGAGATATCCTAGGAGGCTGTCTTCCCTTCCTCCTCATCCACAGGAGCCTCCGTGCGTGCCAAGGCGGTATCACTGTTCAGGAGTTGAAGCAAGAGTAGTTGAGGAATACGCAACGCGAGAGAGATAATCACTCGCCCAGCCTTTGCTCGAGAGAGTGGAGGACATAGAAGACCGCACGGAAAGGTTCACCGGGGGGAAACGAGAGCGGCGACATAGAAGAGAGAGTGCCTGTCGTAAGGAAGGGTTCCCAAACGAGGGACTAGCCAAGTAGCAGCCATGGCGGCTTTCGATGACAGTATGGAGAGCTCTTCCTCCCTGTTGGATCCAGACGAGCATTCCTCTAACTCCCTCTTCGAGTTCGGCTCTTTCCGGGCTGAAGATGTCTCTTCAGTCCTTCATAGACTGACGTATGGCAGCATTTTTGCCCGTCATCAACTGGAACAGCGGGAGAGACTTTCTCTCGCCTCTGTCAAGAGAGGGGCGTGGATAGGAGAGAAGGACCTGATATTCGATCTCTCAGTAGACAGCAAGTGCTGCCTTTGTGCCCGCAGGGAAAATGCTCTACTAGTCTTCCCTTTGCACTCTCAAGATCACCATCACAATCTGGCGCATAAGACGAGGCTCTTGGAGCTCAATCTCCATAGAGATGAGGATGAGTTCGTCTCTGCAGGAGCGTTTCTGGATGATTATCATGTTGCCATTGGAACGTCGTCTGGGCTATTCCATGTCTATGACATTGAAGGGAAGAATATTTTTTCACAGGTGAAGGGCCTCTCTGTCTGTTCTTCTCTTCGTCTGTCGTAGCTTTCCCTTTGTCCGCCCTCTCCGTGTCTCTCCATCTCTACAGTCCTTGTTTCAGTCCCTTCCTGATTTCAGTCCATCGTATCGTCATACTGAGGCGATCTGAGCGCCGTGGGTCATCCTCCAATGATCACGCATTTATGCACCGTCGAGGATCTTTTCTTCTTCTGTCGATCGCGTCGCTTAACAATTCACACTTGCCTCCTCTTCTTCCCTCTTTCTCCTGGTGCTATTTAATCTGCGCTATAATTTCTGAGACTTGGCCGTGTTCATTCTTTACATTTCTTCCATGGGCTTTGCCCCTGTCTTGGTGGTGTGACTCGTGAGGATGAGGGTCCATCCCTTTCTATTGTGACTTGCTTTGCTATTCCTCAGTCTCTGCTGTTGCTTATCCCGTCCATTCCTCTTCCTTCTCCCGAGAGAGCTTGCCCACTTTGCTCTTCCCGCCTTCGCCTTCTCTCTCGGTGACATAAATAACACTCTTTCTCTCACTTCTTGGTCTTGTCGTTCTCGCTTTCGGCTTCCCATTTCCTAGAAATTTGAAGATGCTTCGATCATCCAAATCTCTCGGTCTCAGGGCAGTTTAGTTGCAGATTCACTTCTCTCCAGTTCTGAGGCCGGAGGGGGAAGGGAAGGAGAGGAGACGCAGCTCTGGGTCCTGCATGATAATTCGGTCTTGGTTATTCTCTCGCTCTCTGAGATATTAAAAGCCGGGAAAGCGAGAGAACAAACCACAAGAGAAAGGCTAGGAAGTGATTCCTTTCTGCTCTCCAAGCCTATCCATTGCCGCAAGTGGCTCCTCGCCGGTCAAGAGAGGCTGAACATGGCTGTTTACTGTGGGCCCTCCCCTCCCTCGCTTTTCCAGTCTCACCATCGTATGGGTTCTTGCAATGTGCTAGGAGGAGGAAGAGGGCCCTGCCTCTCCTTATACACGAAGGGAATAGATCCGAGAGGAGCTGATATAGGACAGTTAGCCTCAGTGGTTGCATCCAAGGTGGCTTCTGTCGCCTTCTCAGCGGTAAGAAGAAAGGAAAATGGCGCTCGTGCCAGGGTGACCTAGAGAGAGACACACGTTGGTCGCTTTGCAGTCGTAACATACTCTGTCCCTTATCCTCAGCTCCTCTTTTATTGACGTTACGCCTCAGTAATTGTCTCTACCTTGTCCTCGGCTTTCCCTCATCTTGCAAAAACTCTTGCTCTACGTTTCTTCGTGAAGTGCTAGGTCGGAGCGTAGGTCTGAATCTCCTTCTTGCACATCTTTTTTCTCTGCTGTTCATCTTCCTATCTGCTCTCTTCTGATTTGTTCGTGTTAGGTCTCGTCCTTCGCCAAGAGCTGGGGATGGTCATCAGGAGGTGGCGACGCTAGAGATGCTTCATCGTCTCTCCCAGCGGAGGAGGAACAAAACATGACGGGCATTCCTCCTGACAGTGTGCCTCTAGGCGCAAGTCTGTCTGATCCTCGACGGCAGATTGAGCGAGTGATCGTGAGCCCGCACGGGGAGCTCGCCGCCTGCACTGACTCCTTTGGAAGGGTGCTGCTGCTCGATCTAAAGCATTTTCTTGTGAGTCCCTTTCACTGTGGAGGTCCTTGATAGGCGATTCAGTTTCAAATGTTGATCGCCTTCTAGTTGTTGGGGTTTGCTACTCTCGACTTTTCTACCTTGTTGGCACTTTCTAATGGGTGACCTTTCTGTTAGCCTTTACCTGGCCGCTAAAGCACTCCTTTTCCTGAGACGGTAGTCTTACCCGTCTTGTCTGACTGATATTCTTTTAACGTCTTTCTTCATCGACGGCGATATGGTCAACTGCTGGTGTTATTTGTAGGTTATCCGCAACTGGAAGGGCTATAGGGACGCACAGATTGCTTGGTTGCAGTCTCCTGAGCAGTTTAAACCTCAGACCAGGACTCGAGAAGGGGCGAAGGCGGGAGAGAGGCCCCCTCTTGCTCGCTCTCACTCTACCTGCTCTGGCACTGTCCTCTCCGATCCGGACCTTCTTCATCCAGAGGTCTCCTATGGTCTATATTTAGCCATCTACGCGCCACCTAGAGGGCTTCTCGAGCTGTGGAGGGCCCGCCATGGACCCAGGGTGATGGTCCTCCCCGTGGGCCCTCAAGCAAGGATCATATCGGTAAGCAAGTGTGACGAGTGTTATGTAGTGCAACGACGAGAGCCTTGATGACAGAGAGTAAAGAGCAGGGCTTCACATTCTGGCCCTTGCTGAAGATTGAAAAGAAAGTTCCATATTCTGCCCTTTTGTACACTCTGACTCGTATCTATTTTTTTTCCTATTTCTCCAATGATGTCACGGTCTTACGCCTACCACATCTTCTCCCGTCTAGAGTACCTCCTTTGAGCCAGGGAGAGACAGCCGGGCACGGTGCTTCGTCTCTTTCCCTGTCACCAGTGCGGGCCATGTCATCAATATCAAGATCTCTGAGATTGTGCTGAGAGAGAAGAGTCTCACGAAAGTCTTCTCTTACCTCTCACAGGTAAGCACTCGGCTTTTGAACTTAAAGTCTCAGGTCCCTTGTCTCCTCCGTTTGTCCCGCATATGTAAAATGCTTTCTTTCTCAACGCACGATCTAACTAACTAATAGAAATTCTTCTCTACTATCTGTTGCCTTGACATAGACTGTTCCCTCCTCTAACTGCCGCCGTACGTCTTCCCTCCCTCTCCATTACCTTGCTTGCTTTCTGGGAGAGTAGAACAGCAACCAGCAAGAATCCTTCCTTCTCCACCAATTCCTAGAGCGGTTGAGGAAGGCTACGAGAGATGCCCGCTATCGACCCTCTGACGAGCTTTTGATGGGGCTGGAAAAGGAGATGAGCCGCATTCGCTCTCTTCCTTTGCTTGTTCAGGTGTTTGAGGAGCTAGGAGAGACTAGGGCCGGGATCCTTGGGGCAGATTTCCACCTCTGGGCGATTGACTACTGTATGGAGGTAGGAGAGTGAGGGCAGCAGCCGTGGCTTGAGCTTAAAATTCTCTCTCTTTCCCTTCCGCTGTCTTCTCAAATCTTCTCCTTGTGTCTGCGCTATTGGTGCGTTGGCTTTGCTGTATAGGTACCGGGTTGTAGAGAGAATTATTGAAGGTCAATCTCTCACGCTCTATACCTCTCCACTGACTGTCGTGATCTTTTATATGTTATTCCTCCTAAGAGTTCCGTCTCGTCCTGGCGCTCGTCAGTTTCGTCCCTCACCTCGTTTTGCTGCCTCTCTCTTACCTCTGTAGAGGCTCAAGTCCTCGCTACAGTCCCATGCTGGTGGATATCGTGTGCCTGGCTTTACGCCTCAACAGATCTCCTCTCTTTACAAGCGCCTCTCATGGAGGAAGCTACTTCTCCAAGGCTATCAACTCTTAAGACAGGTTTGTCAGCCGTCATTATGCTCCAGTTCTTCTCTCGTCCTCTTTGAGCCTCTCTTCTTCCGGTTTGTCTCGCCCGATCTCGTTGTGGCGAGTTGGTGATGACAGCACACCAAGCTGGCGTTCTCCATTCTGTTTGTTCTGCTTTCAACTATTTTATAGGGGCCTTTAGCCTCAGCTGCCTCTTTAAGGACTGTCCTTTATTCTCCGCACTTCTTTCTGTTTCCCTTTCTCCCTTCTCCTCGGTCACTCGCTTCATGATAAAGACTGTCACCTCATTTCGCCCCCATCCAATGCCATAGCTCGTAATCTTTTATGAAGAATCTGACCCTTGACCTGTTTCACGACTGTCTTCCTGTGCAATATCAATGGCTAACATCTTCAGGAACTCGGAGAAATCGCGGATCAGTCTTCCTCTTTTATGATAGCAACGGAGGAGCCTCAGCCCCTCCTTACCGAGATAAAGGGCTGGCTATCTGTGCTCCAACCACTGCGGAAGGAGGGCGAGGTTGATAATGATGGAATAGTAGAAGAAAGCCTTGCTTCCCAACTCCCAGCCGTTGACTGCGTCACCTTCTGCAATGCCTTCCTCCTGCCTTCGGTCCCAGTTGATTTCTCAAAGTCTCCCGAGGAGCTCTTTCATGGCATTCGCTCGTCCGACGACTACGTTCTCTTGAAGTCCTCTCCACCGCTGTCTCGCTCACAAAGAAAGCAGTTACTGGCCTTTCTCTTCTGCAGCGCGTTGCACGATGTTTTCTCAATCTCGGTAGGTTCCTATCTCTGTTAGTCCTTACCCTCTCCTATTGCCTCACTGGAAATGGCACTTAATTTGCCGGGGCCTTCCATCTTCCTCATCTTACTCATCTTCTAAGTCCGCCTTAGACTCTCTTTCCAACCTCTGCATCTCTTGGTTCGTTTGCCGCAATGCCCTAGCTCTATTGGGTGGGATGTGTCGTTCAAACGTTAGTCTTGTGCTCTAAAGGTGTCCCTGTCATGTTCTCCTGCCCCTCAACCTCTCCCGCCTCTTATTTTCTTCTCTACAGCGCATCTCTCTCTCTCCTCTCTGCCATCCATAAAACTGATCGTCTTTTTTCTCTTACGACTTCGATGCGTCGAGCAGCGTCTTTGGAACATCCATCAGCGCCTACTTCTTCCGCCACCAAAGAATGTGATGCTCTTCCTGGAGTGGTTCTTCTCGGTCCCACTTCGTTCTCTTCAGAGACAGCCAGTCCAGCCTACTTCTTCCCCTATCCATCGCTGGCTCTCCCTCTACCTAGAAGAAGAAGGGGGAGATTTGGGTCTTACTTCCACCCATAGACGTCCACCCAGTAATGCCGATGAAGCGGAAGAAGACGAAGAAGGAGAAGAGGAAGATGGGGATGAAGAAGACACAGAGATGCATCCTCCGCGTCCGCCCCCATCACTTCCTCCTAACTCTCCCTTGGAGAAGATCATAGACTACATTCGGCGCTCGCCCGACCTTCTTCCGTCGCTTCTTCTTTGCTGTCAGTGCTATGAGGTGGAGAGAGAAAGAGGAAAAGCTCTGGAAGAGAAGACTTTGGGCAAGGTGGACGGAGACAGTGCAGGATGGCGGTGGCTGGTCCTCAGAGAGAAGCTTCGAATAGCTCTCTATATCAATGAAAGACTGGGAAAAAAAGAGAGAGTATTGACGCTGGTAGGACGGGCCCCAGAGTAGCCGAGCTGGGGTCACTTTTGGGATTACATTTGCCGTCTTTGTCTCTTCTGTCTCTTCGTTTTCTCTTCCCTCCCTTTATTTTTTACTGTTGTTTGGGCCGAAGAATAACTCTCCCCACGAGCTGGTGACCGTAGGCCTCCTCATGCTCTAAGAGTCGTTTCCCTGTGTGTCTGTTTCTGTCTATGCGGTCCGGCGCTTCCCTGGACTTTTGCCTCTCCCTCTTTCTCTGATTTTCTCTCAATCTCTGTCTTGGTGCTCTCTCGTTCCCATATGTTTTTCTCTCTCTTTTCTTTCTTTCTGTGTTCTGCCTCTCTCTCCCTTATTCTGTCTCTAAGTCTCTTTTCTTTCTTATGCTTTCCATTGCAGGAAGCACTAGAAGACGGTGAATCAATATTTATGTCAATCGCTAGGGCCGAACTCGAGATTACGTGGAACCTAGCGCAGGTGATATTCAAACTGATAGAGTGACACTGCATCTATGTTTCTAGATTTATTCCATCTCTGGCTGTCGTCTCTGTTCTTTTACTCTTCTCCTCACTCTTTCTCTTCGGAATTTCTCACATCTTCTCTCTCCATGTCCCAGATCTTAGGAATAGAGCAGCAAATTTGCGACGTCCAACGGCTGCGCCGTCCCGATGACGAAAGCAAGGAAAGCGATAGAAGTTGGATAGAAGACCGTGAAGCAGGAAAGGAAGGAAGCCGAGACAGCTATGACTCTCTCCTACAAGATCTCAAGGACGTTACTCCCTCAGCGGGGATAAGAGAGAATGTTGTTGCTCTTCTTCGGAAGTTCCCTCACTTGTGGCAGCCATCTCTCTTATCATACTACCGATCGTTACAGTTGTTCCAGTTATGGAGGAAAGAGGTAGGAAGAAGGGTGCTTGCTTTTGAGCTGTCTGTCTTCCTGTCTCTTACCGCCAGCTCGTGCTGTCAATCTCTTCTCTCTCTCACTCTTTGCTTACCCGTTGCTTTAGGTTTGCAGTCAGTTTAGCATCTACATCTCTATCTTGATAGATGTGCATTTTAGCCTCTCTCACCTCTCTCTCTCTCTCGTTCTCTCTCTCCGTCTTTTCGACTCCAACCTCCATCCAGTCTTTTTCATCTCTTCCTGCTTTTCTTTGTGTTCCTAGTTCAAACGTGCTCTCTTCTTAACGACCGCTACTCTTGCCTGTAGGATAAAAAGATAGTCACACTCGTGGCGTGCCTTCAACACCTGTTCGCCATAGAAGACATAGATCTGCGTACAGGAGCGGCACTGCAGCTATGGCAGGAAGGCTTAGGGGACAAAGTGAGAGATATTCTGACTGCAAGGAGCAGTGGAGAAGATGACGAGAAGAGAAAGAAGAAAGCCGAAGGGGAACAAGAAAGAATAGAGGAGAGAGCAGAGGAGAAGACGTACATTCGTGCGTTACTGGGACAAGTACAGAGGGTACTCGGGGTAAGAGTGAGGAACTGTTCACCTATCGTCTATCGACTTCCCAATCTCCTCTCTTTCACACGTAAGGCTTCTTCTTCCTTCTTGAGCTGGCGCCATGCGCCCTTTCGCCCTTGCGCCTTCTCTCTCCTTTGCTCTTTGGCCATCCCGCTAGCGTCAAGCCCACTTTCCTGATGCTTCCTCGCTCCACCGCTGTGACAAGGTTGCTTTTGGACCTCTTGATCTCTCCCTCTCTCTCATTTTTTTTTCAAGCCCTCACCTCTTTCGGGGGACCTCGTCTTTTCTGTCATCTGTACACCTGTCGCAGGTCATAGTGCAAGGCTTGGCTTCCCCAAAGACCCCTCAAAAGCTGCGAAGCGGTCTTCGCTCTCAAGCCGTTGAAGAGATAAAGGGAACTAGTGTAACCTTGCGATACTGGCCAACCACCTTGTCTACCTCCTTTTTCTCTCGTCTGAGCTCTGGCCAGAAAGCACCCTCGCCGTCCTCTCTTCGTTTGCACATACTCCTCTTACAAACGCTTGATGCGCTGGTCGCACATGACATCAAGGCAAGTGTGCTGTCTCTCTTTTTCTCTCCCTTACGTTCTCTTATCCTCTCTTTCTTTCTCACCTTCTCTTTCTTTTCCTTCCTTCTGTCTTGCCGGGCCCAGTCAATGACCGGCCATCTGCCCGATTCCCCACTGCTGTTTATCTTTGTAAAGCCATTTTTGTCTTTACATGCCGCCTCTTATAGACTCATACACCTGAATGTTGCCCTTTTGTCATATCTCATAAGCTCTCTAACATTCAGACTGACTTCGTCTCGCTTCCCTTCCGCAGGGAGTGAATCCTCTCTCTTTATTCCCTTCATCAGCGGACCTCTGCTCTCCTAATGCTCTGTGGGCTATCGAGAGCAGGAGTTCGCCTGGCGGTAAAGGGAGCGCGGCAGAGGCAGGACAGGTTTATGAAGCTAGAAAGGAGGTAAGGCCCAACCACCGGACAGCACGTTGAGTCTATCGCTTACCTCTGCGTAGCAGCAGATGTGTTGCCCGTCTCCACTTTTATCATCCACATCTCTCCTTTCCTCTTGTGTACGGCTCTAGCAAGGCTATTCACAGCTTCTCTCGTCGCGCCTGCACACCTTGTAAATCCAATCTACATCCCTTGTCGCTCTAGAGACCGAGGGGTTCCGTTTGACCTAGGTTCTTGAAGTAGTGCCAACTATGTCCCTTAGCTTTCTCTTTCTGCTGGCACTTTCTGTCTGACGGCAAGGATTATATTAGGAGGCTAATGGGTCTCATGTTATTTGCTACCTGCCTCCGTCACGCTACTTTATTGGTGCGTCGCTGCTTGTAGTTTGTCTTCCAGGTGCTGTTGGTGGATGATAAGATGGCCCAATCACTTGCTCAATCCTATGGGATTTCCGCGGAGATTGTCCGCCAGCGGCAGGTTATCCTTCTCTATGAGAAAGGGCAGGACATTATTGCAGAGGAGGTTCTTGTGCAGGTACAAGGACTGGTCCTATCTATCCGTCTTACGCTCTGCGATCCTCTTTCTGACTCTATCCTTTTGCCTTTTCGGTGGATCGGGTTAAGTCAGAGAACCAGCCTTCGTTCGGCCCGTTGTTCAGTCAACTGTATCCAGCCTTCTGCTGCTATCCGCGTTCCTAGGTCTTGACTCTTCTTCGTCGCTTCGACCTTCTTTTTGGCACTCGATGTGACGCGCCATCTCACCCCTGTCTTGTACTTCCATGTCTGCTGGTGGTTCTGGTAGATGAAGGACAAGTCCTCGTTAGTGGAGGAGCTAGTCGCCATTGGCCGTCAACGACTCTCTCTCATCCTCTCCCAAATGCGTCGCAGTGTGAAGTTTGCGCCTCTAATGACCTCTGTCCCAGCGGATCTAAGCGACTGGATCACCAGCGACGAGCCTCCATTCAAGAGAAGTAAGAGCTAATGTCTCCTTCTTCCATCACCCATTCTCTAATATGTGTCCCCTGTCCTCAACCTGAACTCTTTGCTCACCGATATTTGGTCTCCCCGTACTTGCTATTTGTCTTTCTCTACCTTGCCTGCTGGTTCTTTTAATGGATCATGTGAGCTAGTACCTGTAAGCAGAGCATAAGCGGGCTCTAGATTTGTGAAAGAAGTTACCTTCTTCTCTTCTGTCTGCTTTCTGTCTGTCTGTTGGCGTTCGTCTCTCCATATTTCTCTTCCTGGGAATTCCCCTTCTGACTTCCTCAGCCTTTAAAGGACTAATCCCTGTCTCTGTTGGCAGCCCAAGGTTCCTCCTGCATGCCATCCCCTTCTCTCTCAGCGACCAACTCGCTCTTCCTCCGTTGCCTGACGATGCTCCCGTCTGACCGCCCTGACTATAAGAAGCTGATGGAGCTGTCACAGGTGTCGGCAGGCCTCCTTCAGACTGTACAATGGGTAGAAAGCAGTTGAAAGAGAGCTAAATCTGCTCAATTGTTGTCTATTTACCAATTTTGTTGCTTCTTCGGGCGACGTCTCTGTGTATCTTCTTGAAAACGATGCTACGCCTTGTGTCTCTCTCTCTTCTACTTCTTTTGTGCTCTCGCTCTGTGCACCTTTCCCTGAGTCCTTGAGGTTTGAGAATTACTATTCTGGCCGCTATATCTGGGCTCATCAGCTACATGCGGCCGCGGTAAGGCATGGATAGTCACTGTAACGAGTGCCGTGGATCGATGGAAGGCAGAGGCGTCTTTTCAACTGCATCCCAGCCTTTTCTTATCAGCTTGTATAGTCTTGCTTTCTTACGTTATATCTTCTCTTGCCATTAGCTTTGTGGTTCGCTTGTTTTGTCAGATTCCTTCATTCCTACCCCTTTTTAGTCAATATCAGATATGATATTCACCTAATGCCTCCAACCTTCGTGAGTCCCAATTTGCTTTCTAGGCCCTTCTTATTTCTTTCAGCGGCGTATGGACGTAGTAAGTGTAAAAATAAAGTAAGTTGAGCGCAGGCTGAGAATCAATGAGAGACCACGGGAGAAACCCAATGCGCAGGCGAAGTTCCCCTAGCTGGGCACCTACTAAGGCTGATGGGGGAAGGCGTTGCCGCAGGTAGAGGAGAAAGTGTCGCCTCCTAGGTCTGGACGGCGAGCCGACCGGACAGCATCGTAATGATCAAGCGCCAAGGGTTACTCTCCAGGCAGGGAAGTAGGGGCAGACGGCTCCACCAAAGTGCAAAGAGCTATAAAGTAAGAGCTTCCGAATTGCACAGCCTGTCCATATCTTTTCCCTCCACACGTGGAAGAATGCAACGACCGCCGGGAGTCTTACTCTAAACCCTTTATTGACCCAGAAACCAATGAGCTCGTGTGGGATATTGAGCGAATCCTCGACGACAGATAGAATGCGCTAGGGGAAAAGACGAAATGGAAAGGATTTCTTCTATGCTCAGAAGCTACTTCTTGGAAATCTTTGACACATCTTCTCCCCTAGAAGTTCTACGACAAGAGCGCCATTGAAAAAGTAAAGGGTTGTGCCACTATTTTGCCCAACCTAAGCAAGAGCCAAGTGGTGGCGTCTGTTCCCACGACACCCCATGGACAAATCGTCTTGAGTTCTGCTAGCCATATAGTTCAGGGGCAACATATTTCAAGGGCACCTTCTCACTCCCAGCCGTCGAGGAGTTATGTCTAAAATGGTGAAAGCTGTTTTTCTCCTCTCAAAAGAGCTGCTACTGTTTCGCCCATGATGGGCATTAGCATAGGATACAGTTGTGTGACCTTTCAACTCTTCATAGCTGGAGTGGGCAGGCACACTGGATTTACACGTAGAGCATTATGTTAGGGGTGGGCATAATATTTGTACAGTAGCAGGGCAAAACAGTAGTGGCACAACCCTTTATTTATTGCGAGCCCGAAGGGCGAAGCTATTAGTGAATGTGCCTGAAGTGAAAGGCGAAGATCATCCTTTCCATTTTCTGTGTGTCGGTAATGCTCGAGATGCATCACGCCCCTGAGGCCCAAGCCAACAGCAGCTTCCGGAGAGAGGATATACGTCACCACTAATTGAGATGGATAGGCCAGGTTGCAAGTGGCTCCCATCCACCCAGTCCGTGATTACCTCATTCACCCAGTCCTTGATTACTTTACCCATCCCTTCACTTGAACCAACAAGCCACTTCAATCATTTCTTTCAGCCTTTTCCTCTTCTCCTCTCTCCCTCCTCCTTCTCTTCTCTCTAAAAAACACCTCCTCCTATTCAGAATCCACTCGACAAACATCCAAAACCTAATTCAGGCCGACGGACTGAATTACTCATATCAGAGGGCGAGCTCCAGAGCTTGCTCCTCTATCTTAGATTATAGAGAAGTCCAATGTCAAGAATATCTTGTGGTTGTTTTATGCTGTATGGCTCTACTTAAAGTAGGGTTGTAGCTAGTGCCGGTAACGGCTATCGTGAGGGTGCAGAAGTTTCTTGTTCTGGTCTTTCCCAAGGTTTTCTGTCTCTGTATCTCTTTAGTTTTTATCATTGGCGAAATGCTGTAAATTGATGGGCTCTGTCTTATTGGTATCCTGTGGAGCCTATTTGGTCCTCTCGCTTTGATGGGAAGAGGGGCTTCTCTTCCTCAGGCTTCTCTCTTCGAGGGCTCTCTCTCATCGCCTTCTGTCTTTCTCTCTCTCACCTTTCTCCCTCTTTCTTTTGTTCTCTCTCACCTTCTCTGCCTCATCTCTTCTCGCTCTCTCTCTTTCTCTCTTTCCCTCTTCTCTCTCTCTTTCTCTCTCTCTGTCTCTTCTCTCTCTCCCCCGCCCTTTCTTTCCTTCTGCTCCTCTTCGCTTCTCTCTCCTGTCCTCAACCTCTTTCCTCTTGTACATCGCTTTCTTTGTCGCTGAGGTTTCTACCGCTTCCCAGCTCT
>FLMG01000384.1:2576-13783 GCA_900088475.1 Hyphochytrium catenoides | reverse complement strand
CCAGCCACTTTGCAGTGGTCAAGTGGGCTCCACAGTCGGCGATTCCCAATCATCATGCTGGGATAAGAACTTCACGTGGAAGAGCCATCCCACACCAATGTGCGAAGGGGGGAATCTCCACCATTATAAACAGATCTGGGGTCCCACAAGCTCGACGCCCAATCTATTCAGCTGTATTCTAGATATAGCGTTTTATGGCTCTAGTTATTTCGAAGAAGGGTCATTCCGTCTGGAATAGACCCATGTCATGTTAGGCAAGGCATTCAGATACGTCAACAGGCATCAGCGCCATCACACAAAGTGCTGGTCAGGACATCCTTTCAGAATCAAAGAAGAGACTAGATGAAGACTCAATCCAGGGCAAGACAGAGTAACGCAGCGTGAGCAGTGAGCAGGACGCTCCTTTGGTCGCTGCGGGCACGAGCACTGTTCCTTTAGATTATGCTGACTCGGTTCCAACGATTGCTGATAGTAGGGGCCGGATCTGTTCAGTGTTGACGGGGAAATGAAGCGCTAGAAGAAGCGAGGGACGAAATGAGAGCAGCCAAAACGTTACTGGCGGTCTCTCATCCCTCTGAGGGCCCCAAGGCACACTATGGCCTTTGGGAACCTCTGGACGCGGTGCTTCGCGCTCTAATGGGTCGGAAGAGGCCTAACAGATCTGAAGACCTCAAAAATTGCATCTTCTGTGAGTTTGCTTTAGCGAAGAAGCAGCCCAACAGAAGTGTCTCTAGAGAACCGAAGAGAGGAAGTAATCTTCCCTCGTTGCTCCATGAGGTTGGGTCTCTGGCAAACAAGCTCTCTTAGGGATCTCTCTCCCTTCAGGAAATTTGCGGTCTTTCTTCCTTTCTCCTTCGCCTTCCTCTGTTCCTCGCCCGCTTTCACTTGTGTGTGTGTCTCTCTCTCTGTCTCACACTCCTCTTCATTTGCTCTCCTTTGATGTCAGCCGTTGCCTGCCTTTTCCTCTCCCTTGAAGGTTCTGAAGCTTAGAAATTGTTATCTTTAGGATGAGGACATAATCGCCTTTGAAGACATTCGGCCTCGGGCCGCGAGGCACCTCCTGGTCTGGCGTATGCTCCACAGCTTCTTCCCAGGCTTCTCTGTGTCTTTTCTACCCTGAATCTTTTCCACTTTTATTGCCCTTATCTGTCTGTTTGACACGTCAGCAAAATCTCTATCTCCTTGCTTCCATTTGAGCAATCTCTTCTGCAACTCCGGCTGTGGCTCGCTTGATCTTGCCATCCTTGCTCTTTCTATACTTCCTTGCTCTTAGCTGGCCTACTTCTTTGAGCTGTGTCTCTTAAACCATCCAGCTTCTATCAATCCCCGCCCTATCCCTCTGCCACTAAGCGTCTACATCTCTTCTTGCTGTTCCAACGTCCCTTCTTCGTTGCCCCTCCTTCTCCCCAGAAAACTACGCCAACGGTCTTAGCATTGGATCTCATTCATTGCCTCATCAGGTTGTTCCCAGGCGTCATATTGTCGATGTGCGAGACCTTTCGTCGACGAAGGAAGATGCAGAATTAGGTACTTCACTGCCACAGCTCCCGATCGCTGCGTTAATGGCCCATGCAAGACGCATTTAATCTGTCTCACGCTTTAAATTGCGCGAGTCCTGTTTTTTTTTGTAGTTTGTACCTCCTCACTAGCACGCTCTCGCTCGTGTATTCCGCTCCTTGCCTTCTCGCTTAATCTAGTTTAGTCACTCCTGCCGTCGGTACTCGTCTGCAGTGGGCCGGATGCTTTCTGTTGGCGAGGAGCTGTTAAAGGATCACTGCGGAGACAAGAGGTAAGACAACTATCAGCTAAGGTCCCAACTGCACCACCTCCAGGACCAGAAAGGTTAATCTCACAACCCTTTCCATTGTCTGTCTTTCTCTCTCCCTCTCTGTCATCTCTCCGTTCGACCGTCCCCCCGTCTTTTATTCTCTCTGTCCCTCTTATCGCTCCTCATCCTCCCGGTGCTCTCCCCAGATTCGGCTTCCATTACTTCCCATATAACTCTATCGACCATTTGCACCTTCACTGTCTGGGATTGCCGTTCACTCCAGCCTGGGAAGAGTTGCGCTTTCCCTCTTCCGCATTGCCTCCTTCTCAACCCCTCGGTGTCAGAGTTCTACATCAAGTGCTTCCGCATCGTTTCTTAGAAGTTGAGGAAGTGAAGCGACATCTTTCGGCAGCGAGAAAGGAACCGAGCGGTGATCTTCTTAAGAGCGAGTGTAGAGGGAATGGAGACAAGAGACAAGAGTCAACAGAAAGGACCTAGACGCATGCGGGAAGAAGAAGAATAGCGACCTCCTTGTTGAGAATGTCTTTCATTATTTATTTATCGGTCCATTGAAGATGGATGACTTACTTTATTGACATCGATAATCACGTTGGCAGCTGTTGACTAGAGCTCTACCTCATCAGGTTTTCCTATGTGGGCCCTCTATCCAGATATCCAGCAGCTCTCTATCCTTTGTTTGAAGCTTATGGACTACTCTGTCTTTCTCTCTCGAAGCTAGGACATCTTCCATAGCAGTATAGAGAGGCCTTCGATTTGAAAGTAGATGTAGGTCTTGATCTCATGAGTAACATGAGCAGCAAAGCTGGTCCCCACAACGCAATTCCAGCCTCTTCCATAGAGTTTATCAAAGTGAGCGCGAATATACTCTGCAAAAACGGTGAAGGGCTTCCCTCTGGTCACTGGCGCTTGAACTGCATCTGCAGCCACTTTCGTTGCCTCTTCCACCATCTCGTCCGTCATATCTTCGGCGAAGACAATGGTCTTCTTTGTGACTGCGGTCGTCATTCTCTCCTTGTCTCTCTCTCCGTTTTTACGAGTTAGTTCTTGTTGGTGCTGTTTGGCTCACCCTTGGCACTTCTTCTAAGTTGTATCCTCTTCCAGCGTACTCTCTATGAACTAGAGCCTGCTTTGCTCGATCCCTCGGACTGGTTGAGGCTTCTTCGTCTTCGTCGTTGCACACAGGCAATAGTGAAGAGGATTGTGACCTACAAGCAGAACGAAAAGGTTAGCATGTGGTCGAACTTCAGCTGTCTTATTCTCTTGTTTTTTTAAGGCCCTACCAGTAGGAAGCGTCAGGGTATCGAAACCAAACCTTTTCTTGGACAACTTATCACTTGAGTAGGCGCATGACCAACGTCCGATGACTAGTTGACAACGGAGCTGGGCAAGCCGAGGTGTGGACGGAGCACAACTTGAGATCGAGTGAACGCTATAGAGTTGTAGCGCGAATAGGAGGAAAGTAAGGAGAACGCGAGAGAGAGAAGAGTGAGAGAATATGAGAGAGAGTGTAAAGAGAAAAAGAAAGAGAGAGAGAGAGAAGCATCGACGGAGGAGAGAGAGAGAGAAAGAACCAGCGTTCGAAAAGAGAGAGACGAGAGAGAGAGAGAAGCACCGTCGTGAAAAGGTAGAAAAAGAGAGAGAGCCGAGAGAGAGAGAGAGAGAGAGAAAGAAAGAGAGAGAGAGAAAGAGAGAGAAAGAGAGAAAGAGAGAGAAAGAGAGAAAGGAAGAAAAGTGAGAAGTACAGACAGACACAGAGAGAGCAACTCGTGCCGCTTCATGATTGTCCACATCAGGAATACTTAAAGATCAGTTAGATATAATATGCAAGAATAACATGCTGATAGGGAATATATACATCTGGCACCTGCAGTAAAACAGTACTGGAGTGTGAAGCTGTTGGGGTTATCGCTCCATCATCTGTGCCATTTCTCTCTCTCTCCTCTTTTTACTCTAGGAAAACTCTCTCACCAGACTCTGC
This sequence comes from Hyphochytrium catenoides, assembly GCA_900088475.1. NCBI lineage: Eukaryota > Hyphochytriomycetes > Hyphochytriales > Hyphochytriaceae > Hyphochytrium > Hyphochytrium catenoides. The sequence goes on along the minus strand of FLMG01000384.1, from coordinate 10,016 downwards.
TTCTCTCTTCTCCTGCTCTGCCTCTCCTCCCCGCGCTCTTACTGCTCCCGCACTTTCTCCCTCGCTCTCGCCCACCGGTTCTTGCCTCCCATCTCTCCCTCATCATCGGGGAGCTCTGCCCAGCTTCTCTTGTTAGTTCCTGCTTCAAGGTTTCTCCCTTTTATCTATTACTTGCTGCTTTCTCTCACTTCCTCCTTGCTTCTTCAGCTGAAATCTCTCTCTTTCACTTTCCTTCACCATCTCTCGACGTAGGAGAGTCATCTCCACCGAACAACCGAGACAGTGGCTCTCCTCCCGATCCTCTGCCCGCTAATCCTAAAGTGCTTGGTTACACTCTACGTCCTTTGTCTGCCTCTCTCTCTTTCTCTCTCTCTCTCACACTCTCTTTCTCTCCCTCCAGTATCTCTCTCTCTCACTCTCCCTAACTAACTAGCTAGCACCTCTGCTTCCTTCTCAGTCTCTCTCTTTCTTTCTTTCTCTCTCTCTCTCTCAGTGCGCTCCCCTTCTCTTGGCCCACTGATGTCGCTCCTGGTTCGCCCCATTGTTTGAAACAAGAGAGAGTTGACTCTCCTATAGCTCCTGCTGGGAGGTTACGAAGTCAGAATGGCCTTCGTGGGATCAAAGCGCCAGATTCTCTTAACTTCTTTCCTTCTTCGTCTTTCCCTCCTCTCCCTTACTAGCCTCCTCTAGCTCCCCGGCTCTTGGCGTCTCTCTCTCTTCAACTGCTTCGCTTTCCCTTCTCCATCATGAAGACAACTGTCTCTTTCCTCCCTTCTTCCCTTAGTTCCCTTGTCCTCGATGCCTGTAGGGCATGTCTGAGAGAAAGAGCGAGAGACATTCTCTATCAGCTCAAGCACTGAAGGAAATGCGGTGCAGTAGGAGACAGAAACCGATGATGGAGAGGCAGAGAAGAGAGTCAAGGTAAAGTCTTGACGCTGAAGGAAGGAGAAGAGAGAAAAAGAGGATGAAGTTCTTCAAGGCTCCTGCTTCTATCTCCGACACCGGAGCGCGAAGCAATAATGCACCTTCTCTTCCAGTCCTTCCTGAAGGTCGTGTCCACTCTCCTCAAAAGGTGAGAACAAACTCTCTGTCTCTCCTCTCCTCTCTTTCTCACTTTTCTGTTTCTCTCACTCTCTCTTTCTCTCTCTCTCTCTCTCTTTTTCCTTCCTTTTCTCTTCCGCACTTCCACTCTATGCCTCCAACCAAAAATGTCTGACCTATGTCCATCTCAAGGGTCGACAACAGCACTATGAAAGAGAAAGACTGTTTCTCTCCCTCGATGGCAAACCTGAACTTGGTAAAGAGGAGCTGCTAGTGATAGAGAGAGAGGAAGAATTGCCCAGAAGTCTCTCGTCCTCTGCTTCTCCACGAAGAAAGCTTCGCCTTCTTCCTCCGTTGCGCCTGGATCAGCTGCACAGTGGGGGAAGGTCTATGGCTTGTCTCTCCGGCGCTATGGAGTGGTTTGAAGAGGTGAGGTGGAACGCGAGGCGATATGAGAGAAGAGTAAGTGAGACGAGAGAGAGACACAGCGAGAGATAGAAGGGGAAAGAGACAAGGTGGGAAAGACAGAGGAGAAGAGAGAGATAACATTCTCTTATTCTTTTCACTGCGCGCCTGTCTTTGCTGCTTCAGTAGGGTAACTCGGTCTCCTTAAAGCTTCATGTAGCTGCAATGCTCTTTGACATCGTCCGCCACTGTTTACCTCTTTTCTCGTCCAACTAACTCCCGGTCACTTTCTCTCTCTCTCTCTCTCTCTCTCTCTCACTCGGGCGCGCTTTCAATCTCTGTGGTCAGCTCCAGGGCGGGCCCTATCCCGAGCCCATTCGGCAAAGGGACAAGGACTGGAGGCTAGACTCTCTTCGCTCATCTCTCTCTCGTCCCTCTCCCGCCCTGTTCTCGGGCCCTCAAAATTGTCCAAGAGAACTCAAGCTCTCCCCCACTTCTCGCTTCTGTCGTCCTCTCTCTCTCGCTCTCTCCCGCTCTATTTCTCTTCCAACAGGAGAAACTCTAAAGAGAAAGAGCTTCCTCCGCCAGGGGAAAATGATAGGGGAAGAGTATGCAGTGGTCACTGTCAGTGGCGTGGGAATACATGGAAGAGTTTATAGGATGGGAGAGGCTTCTTCCTACAGCAAGAGGTAAGCGAACAGATGTGTGCAGGGAAGGGGCTAAGAAGGGGGGAGGGAAGAGAGAGGGAGAAGGAGAGAGAGAGAGAGAGAGAGAGAGAGAGGAAGAGAGAGAGAGAGAGAGTGTGTGTGTGAGAGAGAGTGTGTGTGAGAGAGAGAGCAAACAAAAGAGAGAAAGGAGAGAGACTGGAAGAGGCGAGAAGGAGAGAGAGGAAGGGATGGTAAATGGTAGAGAGTCGGATAGACAGGGCACACGGGAGAAAGGAAGGTTGGGCAGGGGTGAGATGACAAACATCCGAAAGAGAGGAGGCGAGGGAAAGAGAACATAGGAAGAGACAACAAGGAGATAGCGCGACGAGAGAAGCGGTCAAAAGGGGAGAGCGACAGAAGGAAGTGTATGAGTGGATAGAGAGAGAGTGTATGTGTGAGAGAAAGGGAGAAAGAGAAAGAAAAAGGAGAGAGAGCAGCGGGGAAGAGAGAGAGAGAGAGAGAGAGAGAGAGAGAGAGTAAAGAATAGACCTTTCTCATAATTGGGTCCAGGTTCCTCTCTTTGGAGGCGTATCTACCGTCTTCCTCGGACTCCTACGAGTTGCAGCTGTCCATGACGGAGCTGGAGGAGCTATTAAGGGACCAGCCTTTTCTCTTAGACAGCGGAAGAAAGAAAGAGATGCTGCATCATCTCATAGATCTCCTCTACTTCGAATATCCGCTCTCCCTCCTTTCCTCTTCCTCTCTCTCTCCTTCTCGTCCTCTTCCTGCCTCTTCTGCTGCTGCAGTTGCCGATGTCTCTACGAAGGCGAAATCTATTCTCTCTCCGTCTCTTGGCTCTCCCGCTCCGTTCGCGCAACGGGCAGATGGAGAAGCAGAGGAGAAGAGGGAGACAAAATCAGAGGAAGAGAGAGCTTTCCTCTCCGCCTCATTGAGCGAAGGTCAGGCAAAGCCCGACAAGGACGGAGAAAGAGTCTCTCTCTCTCTTCCGGAGACCGGAAGTGTCAGGGTTCTACGGATAAGTGCAGGAGTCAAAGTGACAGGGGTAAGAAAGGGAGGAAGAGTAATTAGAGAAAAAAAAAGAAATGGCGAGAAGAGATAGGACGAAGCCTGATACGAACGGCGGCGCGAGGCTATACTATGAGGGGAAGAGAGTAGAGAGTGAGAGAAGGGAAGAAAAACGAGAGAAGGAAAGGAGTAAAGCAAAGACAGAGATATTGGGGTCTAGAGAGAGAGAGAGAAGAGAGGAAGAGAAGAGAGAGAGAGAGAAAGAGGGTGAGAGAGAGAGAAAGAAAGAAAGAAAGGAGACGAGAGAGAGAGATGGAGTGAGGAGGAAGGAGAGAGAGGCAGGCGCAGGTATAATGGAAGAAAGAGAAAACAGTTCAGATGGTCATGACTTCTCTTTCCGCTGTTCTCCCTCTCTAGGCTGCCAAACGACGTGCCGAAGCAGAGGAGAGGAAACGGAAAGAGGAGGATGAGAAAAGAAGAGAACAAGAGAGGTGGTTGAGCATTCCTCCATGGCGAAGAGGACTAGTTCTGTCAGTAGCCAGGAAAGTCCAAGGCTTCTCTTTTCTCTTGACTTTCTATCGCATGCCAGCCAGGCCACAGGAGCTCATCTGTCGGGTTTATGACACAGGGAGCTCCTCCAGGTAAGAAAGAGAGAGGCACAGAATGCAGCTTCTCTATCATTCTTTCTCTCTTTGTCTCTTCCTCTCTACTTCGTTCTCTCTTCTCTCTTTCCCTTGCTCGCTCTCTCTAGTTCTTTCTACTCTCTGTCTCTCTCTTAACCCTTCTTCCCCGCTTTGTAACCTCTTTCTCTCCTGCCTCTACCTGTTTCTGCAGCTTTGACATCGCTTTTCGAAACGAGAAAGCCATAGAAAAACTATGTAAAGAGCTGAGAAGGGCGAAGAGGAAGAGCCCGATCTCTCTCTCTCGAGTACAGGGACAGGGGGCGAGAGAAGGGGAGAGACAGAAGGACAATGAGCTTTCTTCAGAGGAAGTGGTGGCAGAGCTATCAGACTGGGTAAGTAAGGAGAGTCCCATAGGAGAGAGTGACAGAGAGAAACAGGGAGACAGAGGGAAAGCAGAGCCCAAGAGAGACAGACAGAGACTACCTTTTTCCCACGCCCGGTCCATGTTTTCTTCCCTAGCTCTCTCTCTCTTTCTCCTAGCTGTCTTACTCATTTCTATTCTCTTTGTCCTCACGTTTCTTTCCTTGCTCCTCTATTCACTATCTCAATCTGTCTCTTTCCCACCCTCCCTCTCTATTTCTTTTTCTCTCTCTCTCTTGCTCTCTTTCACTTTCTCTCTCTCTCTCTCTGTTCAGTTGACCGTCCAAAGGAGTGAAGACGGAGCGCTTCTTCCATCTCTCGGTCAACATTTCCCTCCTACTATAGAAAAATCCTTGCAAAGAAAGGCGCTGGACATGAAAGAGAAGCACTTTCCAGTTGATACGAGGACGTACCCTTTCTCTCTTCTTCCTCCACCTTCCTCTCCCTCTTTCCCTTTGCTCTCCAGAATCAGCAAACAGCATCGCAGGGACTTCTCTCTCTTTCATCGCGGCGTGCTTCTCCTCAACAGTGATTCTCAGACTGTGGCTGTCTCTCCTGGACCCGAGGGAGTGAGACTCCTCCGCGAGATGAGCGAGGAAGAGGTGGAGGAAGAGAAAGAGAAAGAAGGAACTCTGGAAGAGAAGTATATTAAGGAGAGAAAAAGTTCATTCCGGGGCGTTCCCGCTTTCTTTGTTCTCTCAACAACTCTTAAAAGCGATGATTTCCGGGGATCGTCCACTCATGGTAGGAGCCGCATTTGAAGGCCAGAGGGAAGAAGCGAGAGACAGAGAGAGACAGAGAGACCGAGAGAGAGACAGAGAGAGAAAAGCTAGCGAGTCAGAGGGACAAGCGGAGAGCGAGGAGAAAGAGAGTGCGACTCGTAATGAAGCGAAGAACGAGAGAGACATCAAGAGAAAAAGGAAGACCGACAACAAGAGACACAGAGAGAGCAAGGAACAAACTTTTTGAGGAAGAGACTAAGCTCCTACCTGAACTTCTAGGTGAGGCTCTCCTCTCCCAATCGAGCTACGGCAGGAAGGAAGGAGAAACTTCTCAGAAGAACAGCGAAGAAGTGAAAGTCCTTCTCTCTCTTTATCTCCCTTCTCTCTCTTCGTCGTTCTCTTTCCTTCTTTCCTGGCGTGATTTTGACCTTTGGTCACGCTTCCGCTGGTCTTCTGACCACCTTCTCCAGACTCTCTTAGCAACGCAGGTGGATGCAGGGAAGCCCAGGAGAGAGAAGAAGTGAGAACGAAACCTTTACTGCCGGTCGCAGTTCTTCTGTCTCTCTTTTCTATGTGTCCGTCTCTTCATCTCCCCATGTTCCCTTTCATGCCATTTTCTCCCCTCTTCAATTCTCATTCTTTCCGTTCTGGGCTAAGTCTCTCTCTGACTCTCTCTGTTTCTCTCTCTCCTCTCTCTCCCTCCCTCTCGGTCTGTGGCTTCGGTTTCCCGTCCGGATTTATCACCTCTCTGTGTCTCCAGTCCTTCCTTGCTCAGACCTCTCCTACAATTACTGCTCCCTCTTTCTCTTTCTTTCTCTCCTCTCTCTCTCTCTCTCTCACCTATCCACACACACAGTATGAATGACACGGACTCTCTTACTCTGTGCACAGGAAGCAGAAGCTCCTCCGTGAGATCGCCTCTTTTACTCCTCAAACGGCGGAGCATATCGAGAACGCTAAGAAAAGTCTCGCGGAAGGCGCTGCGAGACAGGAGAGAATAGAAAGAGTTTGTATGTGGAGAGAGGAAGTGGTACAGAAGAAGGTAGGTGAGAGAAAAGAGAATGAGAGGGAAAGGGAGAGAAAGAGAGAGACAGAGAGAGAGAGAGAGAGAGAGAGAGAGAGAGAGGAGGTGTTGGTTCCTCAGTGCATTGCCTGCTTTTTGACTTCCTGTATCTCCAAATTACCTGGCGTTTAGGGTCTTGGGAGGTCGTCCATCCTGGCCTTTACTGAGCTCTCTCTCTCTCTCTCTCTCTGTTTCCTCTCTCTTGTCGCTCTCTTCGTCAATCCCTGTCACTTCCCTTCCGTTTATTTCTCATTCCCTGGCCCTTCCTGGTCGCGTTTATATCTATACCCCTCAATCTCCGTTTCCTCTGTTCTTCACTTATCTATTTCTCTCTTTCTCTCTCTTGCTTTGTCTCTCCTCTTCTCATCTCTCTCTTCTTTCCTTCGGATTCCCTGACAGACGGAGGCTTTTCTGAGACTAGAGGAGGCGGGACAGCAGAGGCAAAAGAGTTGGAACAAACTCTTCCGCACTTTTGTTCTGAATATCGTCGCGTCCGGCCAGCTCTCTCTCTTCTTCAGAGAACCAAAAGAGAGAGAAGAATGTTTCCTCTCTTTACCTGTCCTGGTACCATCAACTGAGAGAGAGAAGGTAAGCTCTAGTTGTTTGTTTGTAGCTCTTCTTTTCCTCAGCTGCTGCCTTACCTTTTCTTTCTCTCTGCTTGTCTCTCTCTCCCCTTACTCTCTCTCCCTGTCTGTCTTTTCTCTCTTCGTCCAAACTAGGAGGCCTGCGCCATAGGTGCCGAAGAGAACTCTCCCGATGGCGTGATTGCAGTTCAGATGCAAGAGAAAGGAGAGAGAGAGGTTGCAGAAAGAGAGAGACAGAGTAGAACGGAGACAATCGCTGAGAAGCAGCAGCAAGAAAGTGTGCACTCATCGCAGGGAGAGGAAGAGGGAGACAACGTAGCTGAAAGAGACTACAGGGGCCTGTCCACCTATGGCGACCTCATCCTTCCGTTCTCCAAGCAGGAGAGGAGCGAAAGAGGCAAAATAGCTGCAGGAGAGAACGAAGAGAAAGATAAGAATGTTGAAGAAAAGAGATTGAGTCAAGAGGAAGAGAAAGAGGAAGAGGAAAGAGAGGATCAAGACAACGAAGCCAACCGTCAAATGGAAAGCACTTCACTCTGTCTCTCTCCTAGTCTTGACTCTCGCTCCTTCTCTCTCTCTTGTCTGCCCACCTCCCCTTCTCCTCTCCTGTTTCTCGATCGGACATTGTACCAGCGGGCGCACAGGGTGAGAGCCGGAAAGGCTTCTGCTTTGACAGACAAATGTCTCTTCTTCCGCGTCTTGATCCGCGACGGCTTACTGCACTGTGTGGCCTACGATCCTCAAGAAAGAGAGCACAAAGCCGGTAAGTGAAAGAGCAGGAAGGAAGAAAGAGAGAAGAGGACCACGATTGGAGGGACGTAAGAGCGGGCAGTCTGAAGAATGAGAGCTGGCAAGGAGAAGCAGGATACGCTCAAGGGACCAGAGACAATGCGAGCGCCAGAGAGAGAC
>FLMG01000375.1:863-23627 GCA_900088475.1 Hyphochytrium catenoides | reverse complement strand
AGAGAGAGAGAGGGAGAGAGAGAGGGGCGTGTGAGGGAGCAGAGGGGAGAGAGGGAGGGAAAGAGAAAGGAAAAGAAAAAGTAAGACACAGAAAGAGAGACACAGCAAGAGAGAGACATCAGCAAGAGAGAGGAGCCAAAGTTAGCGGAAGTGAAGGGAGGAGGAGCATTGCAAGCATGCTACTGATTGGGGCCAAGAGAGCAAGAGAAGAGGGAACGACAGAAGGAGAAAGGCAACGAGAAAGCAGCACTGTCCATGCTGCAGAAGACGACCACCAAAGCAGCGTCTGGAGGAAAGGATCTTGCCACTCTGCATTCTTGCCCCTCCTCTTCTCCTCACCACTAACAGATTTGACTACCGCCGCACTCTTCTTCAACGCGAAAAGACGAGGACGCAGAGCCTCGCGCTTGGGGAGGAGTTATTCAAAGGAAGAAAGAGAAAGCCTCTCTTCCGCATCTGTTGTTGGCACCTTTTCCGAAGCTTATTATCCAGATAAGATTCCCATTTGGCGGCAGCAGTCGGTGGACCTTGCCACTTCACCATTAGAGGGCTCCCCTTGTCCATTAGAGGACAAGACGGAGGAGGAGAAGGGAATCATCATCATGAGTGGCGCCAACGGGAGAGCGACGCCACGGAAGGCCATCCGGGACCAACAGAAGGAGGGCGAGGAGAAAAAGAAATTGAAGAAAGAAGAGAAAGGGGCAAAGGATCAGCAGAGTCGAGGAGAAGAGAAAGGTTGCCAGGAAGCCTTCGAGGAGAGAGACCAGCCAGTCAAGCCTGGCGACACGGGCAAGAAGTGGCTGATTGCGTCCCTCATCTTCACCACCACTATTTCCCTGGTGCTCTATGGCAGGTAAACGCTATGTCCAGGACTCAATCTGCTCCAGAATGGACCCTCTTTCCACACAACGTCCAACTACTCCTATCCTTGCCGCCCCTGAAGCGTCCACATGCGGGTTCTCTCTTCTCTCTTCTTTTTGTCCCTCCCTCCTTATCATTCTCTCTTCCTCTCTCATGCTCTCTCTCCCTCTCTTATGCTCTCCCTCTCTCTCTCATACTCTCTCTCTTCTTAATCTGGGTTTCTCTTCAGTGTCCATGGCTTTGTTGCCCGCCGCTTCTCATACGCCGCTGACTCTTCTGCTACTATACAGGCTAAGAACTGTTGAGTCCACGCTCGCGTCGGTCACCCAGTCCAGGAGGCTCTTGGAAGAAGATAATCGGAGCGACTTCTTCGAGGCTTTTCCCTCTATTTGCGATGCCTCAGACAGCTCGTCGTCCTCTCTCTCTTGTTTGACGGACATAACAGAAGATGAGACGGACAATGAGACGCTCAACTCTCGCTCATCCTTGAGTCCTTCTCTCGCCACTACCGACGACACCGAGGAGAAGACTCAGAACTACGCTCGGCCGCCACCGAAGGAGGAGTTTCGGCGGCATGAGAGGGCAGAGAGTAAGTGGCAGAGAGGAGGGCAAGAAGAAGAGGGAACTGAAAGTTCCCGAGCGAGAGCAGGAGGAGAGCACGCCCAGAAAAGAAGAGACAACTATGACATTTCCTGGTGCGACGTTGAGCGGCGCTCTTGGATCTCCGTGGAAGAGTTTGAGAGAGAGTTCAAGGGCCATAAGCCGCTGATCCTCACTAACGCGACCAAGGATTGGAGAAGAGGTGCCTTTGAAGAGGAAGAGTTGGTGGAAAAGTATGGCAATGTCCTGATAAAGACAAGCTTCTCCTCCTTCTTCCCTTTGGCTGGCGGCGTGGGCTATGAGAAGCTGACCGTGCGGGACTATTTCAATTATATGAAGGACGAGGAGGTGAGTCGGATCCAGCATCATTCTTTCTCTATTATTGCACCTTCGTTTTCTTCGCTGTCCTCCGCCACCATCGTCTCTCGGTCTTCGCTCACCCTCTCTCGGTTCTCATCTCCCTCTCAGTATCTTCCGCGGCTTCTCTGCTTCTCTGAGCATTTCTGTTTTCCATGGTCATTCTTCCTAGTCCCTCTCGGACAGAGAGGAGTCAGTAGGTCGATCTGATGTCTCCATGCACGACAGTGACCGCCGTCTTGATGGTGTCTGCTTTCGCAAAGATGCTTTTTGCTGCTGCTCTACCCCGAGACCTATGTCTCTCCCTTTTCTAGTTGTTCAGTTGGCGCTATTGATGTCTAACGTCTCCTTATCACACCCTGCTCTTCGGTCTGGCAGTTGAGACGGAAGACGGAGGAACCTATGTATCTCTTCGAAAGAGGAGACTTCTTTAACTACGCCACGGTAAGTGATGACGACACAAAGGCAAAAGAGAAAGGAACAGAGCAAAGAAAGAGCATTAATGAACAGAGCTGGGCGTCTGTCTGAAGCTAGCCTTCCTTCAAAAGATGCTGGGGAACCATGTTTTCTTGTCCTCTCACGGCGCTAAAGTCTTATCCCTCGCCTGCTCCTCCTCCCTTGCTTTGGGCCTTATTAGGACCTTCGCGCTGAGATTATACCTCCTCCTGCTCTGCACCACTTCGACGTGCAGCGGATCTATTCCTTCCTCGGAGTAGGAGCCGGGCTTACGGGCGTCCAGTTCCACAAGCACAATGACGGTGAGCGATGACAATGGAGGGTAGCAAGAGAGAATGATGAGGAGAGCGAGGTGCCACGATGACTAGGGAGGGAAGCAGGAGCCCTTCATAGGGAAAAGTGGCTTAAGAGGCTGTACTGGTGGTTGCATCGTCTTCTTGGCGCTTCTCTATCCTTCTTTCTGCCTCTCTGTTATTGAAGAGCTCTCTTTCCTCCGAGTTCATTTTTTCCTCTCTGTTCTCCCTTTCAAGTAGACAGGCCGCCCTTACGTTTCTAGTCTTACGTTGGTCACCTTCTTGTTCGGTTCTTCCTATTCCTGGTTGCAGCGATGAACGTCATTATCAAGGGAAGAAAGCGCTGGCTACTCTACCCGGCGGGCGAGTGGCCTCCCTTCGACTTCACCTCTCACCTTCCTCTCACGTACTGGATTGATCACCTTCTCCCTCTCCTTCCGCTGGAGAGAAGGCCCATGCAGTGCGTCCAGGAGGAGGGAGAGCTCTTCTACGTTCCAGAGAGTAAGGATCCTGAGTCGTGATTTTTTTAGTCTTACCAAGTCCCTTGCCTTTAATGATTGTCTCCTCCTTTCTCCCCTCTTCATCATACTTCTTTGTGGCTTGGAATTACCCCGTTCAAGCTCTGATGCCCTAGACCCTTCCCTGTTGCCTTGTCTCTGATGTGACTGCCATACCTCTGTGTTCCCATTCTGATCACATCTCTTCGTTACTCCTTACAGGCTGGTATCACGCTGTCTTGAACTTAGAAGATACGACAGCCATCGCTTCGCAGATCCACCATCCCCAGACCGCCTATGGACAGGCTTTGGCACGGGCGTCTGCGATTGAGGAAGAGGGCAACAAAGAAAGAGAAGGGGAGAGTGAAGTTGAGTACGAAGAGAGGAAAAGACAAGCGTATCGAGAAGCCGCGTGGGAGCTTTACAAGCTGGATTCCATGACCCATCACTGTCTCACCTGTAAGACGGAGCTCATCAGAGTTCTAAGGCTGGCTGGAGAGACAGACGAATGCATGAGGGTAAGCAGCAGACAGCTATAGCTACCTTTTCTTCTTACCTGTTTCCCAATCTAGGGCAGCTCCATGTCCTTCGGTCTCAGTAGATTCTCCTTCCGTCCCAAGCGCTAGGTCATGAAATCCACTTGCCACTGTCTGCACCCTTCTAGTCGAAGCTATCGCTTGAACCTTGCTCCTCGCAGTGGAGGTGCTAGCTAGCGCGCCGCATCTCGTTTTAGCAATAGACTTCTTAGTGACCCCTCTCTGTCCTCATTGGTTTCTTTTTGGATGTAGGTGGCGTCCGCCGCCCTGGAAGCCGACCGCTGGATCGCTAGCAACTGGGCATCCTTTGGCCATTGTCTAGGAGACTTGGGTCACATCGATCACGGGATAGAAGCCCTTTCCTTCGCTCGTACACTGGACACTAGCGATTCTTTCGCCCTGAACTCTCTTGCTACCCTCTTGGAGAGGAGAGGAGACCATGAGGGCGCAGAGAGGGAGAGAGAAAAGAGCTGGGAGCAGTGGCGCAAGGCGGATAGTCACCTCCAAGACTTGAGGGAGATTCAAGACGAGATATATGAGAGACTCGTGATGAAGCGACCCCCTGGCTTCGCTGAGATCAACCCAAGAGAGGAGGTAGAGAGGAGAAGGATAGAGGAATGGGAGCAACAACAGAAAGCAGCAGCTGCTGCACTGGAGCCCACCGCCGAAGGAACCAGCACTGATGCGGTTCAAGAAGCAAAGCGCTAGGAGAGGAAGAGAGAGAGAGTAATACTCAGAAAGGCTTCGCGTCATGATGGCAAAGGCTAAATGAGACCTCCTGGTAAATAAATATGTACAAATAGTTAGTCACCAACATTGTCTCACGACAGTAAGGAAGAGGCTCGGATCTCGCTCTTCTAGACCCAGTGGAAACCGACAGAAAGCACAAGCCCAGGTGTCTATGATGTCCCGCTGTTGAGAGGTAACACGCAGCTCCACGTAAGGAACAGAAGAGAAGCAAGTGCGCATGCCACACGGTTTGCTGGGAGATCCTTTCTACTGAATCACCCTTGCTAGCACAGTCCAAGTGGAGTGTATGGAGCAGATCGCCAGCCGACGCCGGCAAGCCTCGAACAGCAAAGAGCCCGCTATTCTCCTCTAACAGACGCTAAGATCTTCTTCCGAAGGGCAGCCAACTCAGCCCAATGATTCCTCTTCTCAAGTTGTATCAGAGACAGCAGCTTCTTCCATCTATCCGCGGCTTCAGTGCTGCTCCTTCTCTCTCCGTATCTCTCTTCCAGCTCAACGAGACCTAAGACGGCGTCCTCGCTCTTGCTATGTAAGTCCAGTGCTTTCTTGAAGCTCTCCGCAGCACCTTCTATTGCTTGCGTGCTTCTACCTGCTCGGCCCATTACCTCGTCCTCCTCCAGTAAGCACCAACCTCTAAGCGCCCAGGCAGCACTTATTAAAGAGTTGCGTGCTAGAAGCTGCTCTGTCGCCTGGATGTGAAGAGTAAATGATGGATAGGGAAGAGATAAGCATGGATAAGTGGACACACTGCTAGACCGATTAGTAACCAACGATCAAGTGACCACGAAGGCTTAGTGAGTTTTCACAAGGAGGTCCCTAGCTCAATCTCAGAAAGGCAGGACGAAACAGAGACGTGAAGTCGACAGGGAACGAAGATATTTGGGAATCTTGCTGGTGTCAGAAAGAAGTAGGAACCTTGATGCATCTCTGGAAGTTACCGAGCTCGAGGTAAGTTTCAGCCCGCCATAATAGCGCTTGCTCCCACTGAGGCTCATGCCGCAGGAAGCGCTCCAAGGACTGGTAAACGCAGGGACATGAGTCGCCCGCGTGAGAGTCGATGACGACGAAAATTTAGAAGAAAGAGACCGAAAGATCAAGGGGTCTTCATCCTCCCAAAATAGCCCTTCTTGGTGAAGGTGAAGGTAGGGGAGCGAGGAACAGTCTATCTCCTGAAAAGACCATGCCATAATGTTCGCAGACAAGGGCAAGAAGAAGGCAGGACAGCACTATGGGCTCAGGTGGGAAACAGCTCTCTAACGAAAATGGTAGAATGTAGGCATAATCAAAGCTGAACTGACCGAAACTCTCGTCTCCGGAGTCCACTCGCCTCTATTTTTGAACTGTGAGGAAACCTCATCCCATTCCTTGCTGAGGGGAGAAAAGGAGACATGACGCTGGCCAGAGACTGCCACTGTCTCTCTTTCGTTGAGTACTGCGTGGTACCAGGCTAGAAAGTCGAGGATAAAATAAAGAATGTAGTAACATGAAGAGGGTGTTAAGTCGGTTTAGGGCGAAGAATAGCTGTTGGCTTCCGAAGCACTCTCGCAACGTTGGGGAGATTGTGAAGACGGAGCAAAAGAACGGAAGAGGAGCAGAGATGTAAGGAGGAAAAGCTACCGCCTTTCAGTGATTTCTCAAGCATGTGACGGTGAGAGCAAACATAGAAGGAATATAACTGCGCTACATTGGAGCAGACTGGTTGCTTGGAGAATCCATGAGACATGCACTTACAGTCTGGTACATAGAGAAGCTCTCCCTCCCGCTGCACACATTGGATAGGATGCGCTTCTGTACTGTCATGCTTCCTTGCTCCTCTTTGCGCCTTGCCACCTTCTGTTTCTGCCACTCGGCCTTCCTCAACCAAAGGTAGCCGCTGCTCAAGCCAGCTACTCAGCGCCACCTCACTCATGAAGTCAAAGGGCGGAAGACTGTGCGGAGGATAGAGAAACCACCGCTTTTGGCCATGTATTACTAGGTTGTAGGCTAAGGTAGGTGTAGAGATAAGCGGAGGGGCTGGATTAGGCATGGCTAAAGCCCTAGCATGCTTTACTCCTCCTCTTTCTGAGAGAGTTACGGAACAGACTAAAGGGAGGGTCATCCCATCTTTCCAGATAGACACCTGTCGTGGCAAAGTGACCATGATACTGCGCCTTACCTTCTCTGTGTCGATGGAAATGAACCCCAGACCCTTCTGCCCCCACCGCGAAGAACAGCTTCATATCCCCGTCTTCATCTAGAGCTTTCAAAGCTGCGGGAAGGTGAATAGAACGCCTCAGACGCGGGGCTTGGGCCATCATCGAGCCGGAGTCAAAGAGGTAAAGCTGGTTTCCGGGCGATAATGACAGAAGCGACGAATTGTCTGTGATCGAGGAGCAGGACTGAATCAGTCTCTAGGTGTGTAAGACTTAAGAGATCCAACTCTTAAACTCTTCGTCCGACAAGGGAACTCGTGAGGCTCAAATACCTCCGATAAGACAAAGGAGCTGTTTCTGACAAGCCTGGAGAACCGTTGGCGATCAGGATAAAGCGAACACAGATGTAGACAAGAAAGAGGGCCAATTAATGCGAGAGGGTCACAAAGTAAGCAAGGGAAGGGTGGGGTTGGCCCAGAGGGAGCGGCAGGGAGACAGACATGGACAGAATTCGATGAGTAGTCCGAAGACCGACCTAGATAACGGAGATATTCTTGAAGGGTGAAGTAAGAAAGAGCGGCTTCATCTCCACTGTCCGGTTGCTTGTTTCCGAATCTTAGACCCTCAGCGTCGCCAGCACCCAAAGGAAACTCCTCACTGAAACCAGTCTTAACCCTCAGATGCCCATAATAACGCTGCAAACTCTCTATCTCAAACGATTCCCTCTCTTCCTTTGTCCAACTTGACGTCACGTTGAGAAGAAGAAAGGGATTCCGTCCCCTATAATGTCTGTAGAAGTCCTCTGCAGATAAAGACGAGAGGACGGGAACGCCACATCGTTCTGTTCCCTTGGTGCTTGCTAATCCTCCACCTAGGAAGCTGAAGGCAATAGGAAGACAACGCCGACATAAATGAGGCCGGTAAACGAGGCTATTTAGTGAATCATGATAGTCAAAGTGGCAACGATTAAGGCGGCAAATTAGACACGAAGCAGCCTTCCAGTGAAGCATGCCTATTACGGCAGCCAACCTTCTACCTGTACCGACCAAGTGTCCAGTCTAAATCATGCTTAAGCCACCATCAAATTCCAGAGGGTGAATGGCGAAAGTATCTTTTACCTTGGTCTAACGCCATGGATAATCCAGAAGATAAGGGCCCCAAGAAGAGGGATTCCCAGCACGGCAATCAACGCGCTTTGGACCGATATATGCGACCCTGGCCGCTGTAAGGAAAGAAAGGGACACGGAGGCCTTCCCTCCTCTTCTTCCGTCTCCTTCCTCCTGTTCCGTAATTTCAGATCCATCTCCGAGTCATGGGCAAATCATTTCGAGCAGTAGGAGGAGTAGCTCGACTAAGCGCTCTCAATGTAAACCAAAAAGATAAGCTTTCATTGCAAGGACAACAAGAGGCTTAACTTGTAAGAACTGCCACAACGACGATCACCATTTCCTCCCAGCCCGTGCGCCTCTTTGCATCGATGAATGGAGTACAGTACAACCTTATCAGAACATGTTATAGGAATCAGCATGCGACGAAGCTAGGAACAAGCGATGTGAATACGCCTGAATTCACTAGGTACTACACGGCCTATGAGTCTTCCCGAAGACAAGGATTCGTAGTACCTACTATCTGTGGTGATTAAAGCAATGATCACGATAACGAACATGATTCAGGCCAAGGCAAAAACTGGTGAGTGCTCTATTTCTGGCCTGACAGCGCGAACGTTCAAAGAGCAATTTCCTGGCCTTCCGGCCTGAGGTCCATCGCCGTTTGCAATAGAAAATCTCTATTTGAACTTCTCAACGCGCGTCTGAAACACGATGCCAATCTTCAACATCAGACGGTAATCATTTGGGTTACCCAGGTATCATGGTCCTTTACATTTGATTACAATAATGCAGTAACAAATTGCCCAGCCATAGTGATAGAGGTATGCCAACCAGGATACCCATTAAACCCAGACAATCTCGCCATCAATTCAGTTCAAAGGATCATACCAGCAAAGGAAGTGATTATCAGCTCTCTCTGTAACGAGCAAGGAAGGTGGAGGCTGCAGGGGGCGGGTAGGTCCATGGCAGAGGGACACCATCGTGAGCGAGACAACTACAGACAAACATTTATATATTAAGGCTGGTGGCCGCCTCCTCACAGCTGCGTCCTACCCGCCTTCCACGATGGTTATCTTGCCAAGAGGAGAAATGCCCATCCACCCGAACATACCTTCTTTCTGGCTCGCGAGACAGAGTGAGAGAACGAGAAGAGGGATGTGCTGATTCTGATCGCTCCGATGTGTGGCGGGGCAGAGCACGTCAAGACAAAAGAGGGGCTTCCTTTTGTAAAGGTGAAGCTTGGATGGGTGGGAAGAATGTCTGTCAGGAAAAGAGACAGTATTGAATGAAAAGTTCTCTTATTATTCAGTTCACTGGGAAATCTTTGATATAGGGGCATAATTAAGGGTCGTGTATCTTTCGTTTATCACCGAAGGTATCCTAGGTTTCGACTCAAAGCCACATCCCATTGAAGGGCCCGCTCCTGTTTCTTGACAGGTGGGGTTCAGTCTCAAGGACCACCACACAAACTACAAGACTATCTTTCTCGCTTACCATCAGTTCTAGGGTTAGGGTTAGGGTTAGGGTTATCCCTTCATTGC
Organism: Hyphochytrium catenoides; assembly: GCA_900088475.1. Lineage (NCBI taxonomy): Eukaryota > Hyphochytriomycetes > Hyphochytriales > Hyphochytriaceae > Hyphochytrium > Hyphochytrium catenoides. The sequence goes on along the minus strand of FLMG01000375.1, from coordinate 14,495 downwards.
CATGTTTATCGTCACATCACACTCACCAGAAGCTGGGTCTCCGGAAGGTCACGTCTCTCATCGTATGCGTCACAACTCATTATTACTGATGAGTAGGATGCAAGCTTGTGTTAGTTATGAGTTATGAAGTGTCACCCCTTCGACCACTGCCTGTGCACTACCATTGGGCACAATCAATGGAAGGAAGAAAGGTGACTGCGAAGAGCCAACAAAGAAAGGAAGAAACACAATTCCGCGCCCCTCTCTTTCCAGGTGCGGGTTAGAGGTATTACTACCGACTTTAGAAATAGTAGTAACCTGTCCTTTCTAGCCTTTTACTACTAAGCAAGCCCTCCTTCCTCGTGTCAGCGAGCAGTATAGTCTGCTTCACCCCTCGCGTCGACCACAGCATTAGGAGGTTGGCATGTCACAAAGGCATTGGGATTATGAAGGAAGCCCTTATCTTAAGCCTACTGGGCTGCCGACGGGTCGAACACGGAAGGCGGAGCTACTGATCAAAAACGTGATCACGGCGGGTCCAAGGCTTGTATATTCTGTTTTCCCTAAATCTATTCCGCCCCAGAAGCTTTTTATGCCGGAGTTGATATCCGTAGGTCAGCCGTATGCAGAGCCTAAATTAGAACCTTTTCATACTCTATGCTTCTAGCTTTAACCGCTTTACAGAACTATGGGGTGTATGGTTTGCACAAAGATCTTCCCAATCTAATGCCACTATTTGAAATCTTTCTGTGTCTCTTGCGCATCTTCCTCCTATCGGCTCATCAGTCAGCACATGGAAAGGCAGGCAAAGAAACAGAGAAAGAGGAAAGAGAGAGAGACAGAGAGAGAGAGAGAAAATAAAACAGAGGAGAGAGAGGAGAGAGAGAGAGAGAAAGAAAGAGAGAGAGAGAGAGAGAGAGAGAGAGAGAGAAGAGAGGAAAGGCATGAGGAGAGGAAAAGGATGACAGAAAGAGAGAGATAAAGAGAGACAAACGGTAGTTCTATCGAGGGAATGTTTCTCTCTCTCTCTCCCTTCCCTGCTCGGTCCTGACGGAAGGTATGAGGTGAGGGCGAGGTTGTCCCGGTGGTTGACGCGAAGAGCCTTGAGTTACGATGCACAAGAGCAAAAGCTGCAGCAGCGTGTCGAAGAGGGAAAAGGCTGATGGAGAGACGGGGTGACGAGAGAGAAGAGAGAGAAGTGAGATAGGAGAGAGAAGACAGAGCAAGAGCAGGGAAGGTGAGAGAAGAGCCGAGAGGAAGCAGGTGACTCCAAAGAGGAAAAGAACTACCTCGGAGGACTCATGGAAGAGAGACAAGAGGAGAGGGAGGAGGAAAGTGGGAAGATGACCTCTCCCGTCGAGCGGCGCCCGCCATTTCTTCTCCTTCACTGAGGACGTTTCCGCAGCCCACGCCGCTCCTCTTCCTCGTCGCTCCATCCACCACTCGCCACTTACCATTAGCGGCAGGTGAAGGGAAGCTAAAGAGAGAGAGAGAGAAAAACAGTGAGGAAAAGAGAGAGAAGCGACAACCACGGGACAAAAGCCCATGCTTACGCTTCTTTCAACGGCCTTCCGAACACGCCTTCCTGTCATAAGCAAAGATAGAGAAGAGTCCTCGAACTATTGACTAGAGAGAAAACCAGAATCTTCATGTGAAGAGACACCAAAGGTCCAGGCAAAAAGTGGAGCTCTCTCTTGCGGCTGTCCTTTGAATCTCTCTCCCAGAGATAGAAAGGCGCAATAAGAAAGAAAGAAGAGAAACGCAGAGAGAGAGAGATCAAAAAAGGTCGAGATTAGCAGCATCGCTTCTCTCCCTTAGTAGTCTTGGTAGGCAGGATTGGAAGCAAGAGACAACACAGCAGAAATGTCTCGCCCGCGTGCCCCGTCCTGGGAGCCGGCTATCCTTACGCCTGACACGCTGGGGAGAAATTCTTCAGATCTAAGCCAGAGATTTGCTGCGGTGGTGTCCGTCATTTCTCCTCGGATTGACCATGAAACAAGTCAAAGCCATAGACAGTCTCTGTCTGCCATCCTCTCTCCAAGGGAAGAGCCTCCGCCGTCTCCTAGCAGATCAGGTGGAGAACAGAAGAGAGAAGAGAAATTTGGTAGAAAAGGTGAAAGAGAGACCGGGAGTCCTTCTACTCTTCTTTCGGGGAGAAACCTCTTCGAGTCGCGATGTTCGGCTTCTCTCCCTGCGCCAGCTGCGCAGCAGCAGAAGCTTCCTGAGCTCTCAGATCTCATCCGCACCTCGGGCTCTCTTTACGTGAAAAAGGAAGACCCATCTTCTGCGTTCCCGTCTCTCTCTCCATTACCTGCTCCAAGCACTTCCTCTCCTGTTGGCCCTGACCCAGGAACGGACTTGACGTCATCTAGCTCCATCGTTTTCTCCCTGCAGCCATTGCAGAGCCCGAATTCGGGCAATGCCCTCGGCCGTCGTTGCCATGTGGCTTCCTGCACCTCAATGGCTCGTTCTCGGCGTCTCTGTACAGCACACGGCGGAGGGAAGAAGTGCTCGGCTCCTCTTTGTTCCAACATTGCGCAGTCGCGCGGCCTCTGTCGTTCACACGGGGGTGGGAGCCGTTGTAAAATGACAGGATGTCAGCGCTCCGCTCAGTCCAGGGGCCTCTGTCGGACACATGGAGGGGGCCAGATCTGTCGCGAGCAGGGCTGCTCTTCCTCAGTAGTTAGCGGCGGACGTTGCCGGGCCCATGGAGGCGGAAAGCTCTGCGTAGAAAAGGCATGCGGAAATGTAGCGCAGAGTTTAGGCAGATGTAGGGCCCACAGCACTGAGGGCACAGGAGGAGGAGGAAGCCTATCGTCCGCTTCTTTGGCAGCCACAAGAAAGCTTTCAGCACCTCCTGCACTATCCTCAACACCAGGACTGGCGGTGGAGAAGTCAAGGGCAATGGAGGAGGAGGAACAGGAGCCATCAGCAGCACTTCCCAGCTTCTCTCCTTCATCGTTCTCTGCGCTCCAAGGTTTAGGGGAGAGCATGGCGGGGACAGGCGTAGGCTCATTTCTCGTCACTTCCTCCCTCGCTCCGGCAAGAGTTAGTCCTCTTCCACCGCTTTCTCTCTCTACCCTTTCAGGCACCTCTTCTTCCCACTCTCCAGCTGTCAATAACCAGCCAACACCAAGACCTGCGGAGGATCTAGCACAGGGCCATTTCCAGGCAGGAGGTCCGCCCTCGTTGTTTCTCTCACGTAGTAGCAATCTTCCTCCATTTGCTGCTCCAGCTCCTGGCAGTTGTGGCTTCCAGAGCGCTACCAGCTTTTTGCCACCGCTTTCGCCTGCTCCCTTTAGGTTAGAAATCCCTAGCAATGCCGTACTCAAGGACTCTCCTGCGCTCTCGTCAGTCTCACTCCATAAGAAAGTGCAAGGCTCCTCGCTGGCAACAGACAATAATGCAGGGCGAGTGAAAGGAAAGAAGAAGCGCCCTCTCCCATCAACTGGTCAACCTTCATCTCCCTTCCTCCCTACTGCTCTCCCTTCTCCGCCAGCTCTGTCTTCATCTACGGGATCTAAGGGAACCACCAAGTGCCGCGTGCCCAAGTGCACCAACGTGGCAAGAAGCAAAGGCATCTGTAAGTCACACGGAGGCAATCGAAACTGCTCAGTCCCAGGCTGCACCTCCTCAGCGCAGAGCCGAGCACTCTGTCGGGCCCATGGAGGAGGAAGCCGCTGCACTGTTCCTCTTTGCTCTTCCTCAGCTCAAAGTGGGGGCCTCTGTAGAACACATGGCGGGGGGAAGCTCTGTCTATCCCCTGGATGCACAAGGAGTGCAAGAAGCGGAGGCGCGTGCATAAGCCATGGAGGAGGAAAGAGATGCAAGGTCCCTGGCTGTACGCGGTCAGTACAGAGCAGAGGTGTCTGCAAGAGCCACGGCGCCAATCTGAGAGGAGGAGAAGGGCGAGAAAGGAGTGGAGAGAACGGCCGCGGTAACACTGAAGGACAACAAGCAGCAGGAAAGAAAGCGGAGGGTGCGGGCGATGATGGCTCTGACTCCGATGCAAGCAATCGTCTAGCCATACTCTGTGAGGTTGCGAACGCTGCATAGAACACATAAGAGAGAGGGACAGTTGAGAGAGAGAGAGTTTTGTCTAATGTATTGCCCATCTGTTGTACCACTATAATATATGGAACCTAGGGTTAGTCTCGAAAGCGCTCGCTACCTTGTGTCTGTTTATGCTTGTCCTCCTTCATCGCCTCTCATTGGCTCCATGCACTCCTTCAGCCTCTGAGAAGAAGTAGTGCATCTCTTCGAAAGAGGCCTTGCCTTCTCCTGTGTTTCTCTTCCTCTCGCCGCTCTCTCGTTCGCCGCCGCCGTTATTTTGTTGATTGTCCTGACCCGAGTCTAGGCTCATCCGGGTTACCCGGGTCAATAGCAGACTCGTTGTCTTTTTATTAGCTCTTATCAACCCGAGTACGAGGTGAATTGGGTCACTGGATTGGGTTCTTATCTTGGGTAAGGATCAGAATGAAAGGATTGAAAGATCCACACAGTGCACTCATCTCTTCTCTCTCCGTCTCTCTCTCTCTCTCTCTCGCTATCCATCTAGCTGTCTCTCGCTCTCGCTCTCGCTCCACTGGCTCCCGCGCGCGCAAGCTGTGCCTTTCCTGTACGCCCCTACGCAGGCCGGATCCAATCACAAGGCTCATTCTGCTCCAATAGCTGAGCCCAGCCAAAAGAGAGTCCTGCTGCCCAAACGTGAGGTCTCACTTGTCTACTCACGCCCTGGCCTACACAGGAGGGACCAGGAGGAAGGAGTCCCCAGAGAAGGAAGGACAAGGACCTCGAGGCTTATATTTGGCTGGGCGCCTGGACTGAAGGGATGGATGCTAAGGCCTTGGAGCTCTGCAAAGGCTTCGTGTCAAGCTCTTACGTTCAGCAGGTGAATGAGACACTGAAGATCGAAGGACATAGCGCAATAACCTGAGTCCTTCTTCTCTTCCTTAACCTTTCTATTGGATATTGTCGGTCCGTACTGCTCAACTATCCTTTGATGTTCTCTACTGCTCTCTGCTCTCTCCCTTCCGTATATGTCCTTCCTCTCTCGCTATCGGCCAACCTTCCCTAACGGGCAAGAGTGCTCGTTTCTCGCCTTGCTTCTGTCTAATTTGCCTCTCAATCACCTTCCCCAGCTACTGCTTGCTCTGGACCATCATTGATCAGCTTTTATTCAGTCCCGTGCCCTACCTGTGCTCCCAATTTCTTTCTTCCGTCTTCTCCATCTTTCAACCTGTTCCTTTCGTTCTTAGGTTTTCTACTCATCATTTCTTCTCTTGCTCTCTTTCTCTTCCTTTGATTCTTGGCGTCGCCCCACATCGCTCTCAGGCTACTGAGGCGCTACAGCAGCGCACCAAGCTTATCACACAGCTGCTGGAGCATCGCAGATTGCCAGAGGTACTCCCTCCCTCTTTCTTACCTCCAATTCTGTTCATCAGACTAGCCTGCCACGCTCTCGTCAGGCTTGATGTCCGTACCTCTGTCCTCGATAGCTGACCCTTACTCCGTTGGCCTCAAACCTGATTGCACAGCGTTACCCAGTAATATCTGGTTTGCCGCAGCCAGGGCTTCCTTCTTGTCGTTTCTATCCTGTGTTCCCTGTCTGCTCTGCTACGTAGCCAACCCTTTGTCTTCCTTGCTCACCCTTAGAATGGTTGGGACGATCAGACAATCGAGCTGTTTCTCCAGCACCTCGCTGCGATGGACAGCAATAACTTTAGGGAGAACGCTGGGGTCGGAGAAAGAGAGGCCAGAATTGCCTCTGACATGGTACCTTCTAGGACCTGCTGCTTCCAGACATGCGCTGGGGTCGCCTGCTCCTTACCTTCCCAACAGAGTGTTCTCACTTCTAATCTAAACGGCGAGTGCTAGATGTGTCGCGTGTTCTTTTTCTTTGCCCATCCTCCCCTGATCTCTCACTCATAGTGGAGCAACATCTTCTCATGGTTCGTTTGGTCTTCGTATTGGGCCTTCCAGTCTCCATATTTCCCTTTGGTCAATTTGTTCTGTTCCTTCCTCCTCCTTTCTAGGTTGCTCGCCGACACTTTCGTCTTTGTCACGGTATTGGTCGGTCTGGGGACATTGCAGCCGAGCAGGTGAGGAGGACGTCTAGCAGTACCACGCGAGTCCGAGCTCTTCCTCCTTTCATAGGGGTCGCGTTAGCATGAGAGTTGAGGCACTTTTATTGGCTACCCTTTTGGTTGTCTTGTGTCCAAGGCGAAGAGAGGGCTTTCAGGATGGAAGAAGTGATTGAGAAATGTAATCCTCTTTCGTACTTGGCTCCTAGCTTTGTCTGCTCTTTCTTGCTTTCGCCAGGCCCATGGCGCACTCCAAGAATAAGGCGCTAACGTGTCTCTTCTATCGCTACAGCCCAAAGCAGCAGGCTCATCATTGCTGGTTAAGGTAAGGAAAGGCTAGTGTATAGAAAATAGTGATTCAGACGCTTTCCTTTTATTTGTTCCCAGTGCTGTTCCTCTTTTTGGCTGTCCGGTCTGGGTCTTCCATCTATAGTTCGTCTAGGAGTTCGGTTCCGCCGTTTGCTGTTCGAAGCCGCCCCTTTAGTTTATAGTCTACGCGTGCGATGACCCTTGCCGATCATCAGCGCTAATAACCTCTGCCCCTCTTCCCAATATAGTTGACGAACATTTTGGCGTTAGATCTACTCAGAGTGGCAGGTATCTACCTTGTCGAAGAAGAAAGTGGAACCAGTGTTAAATGGGCAGTGCGTAAGCTTGGAGTGAGAAGACATAGGAAATTGCACGCATGAATATGTTATGGCCCCTGCCGCGGGCAGCATAGCAGGGAGAACTGATACAGGGAAAGACGGCCAGGAGCAAGGCGACTCACGGGGGGCTATGGGGACTATTGTGAGCGAGATGGATATAGGAAGGATAAGGCAGGCAGGAAGACTAGGACCTTACCCATACTGGCTGTTGATAGGACTCAACGGAATGAAGAAATGCATCCTGTTCCCTATGGCGACAGGGATGACACTATCACTCGTCTTTCTAACCCTCAGGTAGAGCACGTGCGCTTTCCTCTGCTAAGGGTAGCGAGGATTCAGTTAGCTACCTGGCCCTCCAACTTTTCCTCAGCACTCTGTCTCTTATTTCCTAGTCCTTCAAGAGTCCTCTAACTCTATTGCTTTCCTCCTTGTCTCTCACTTTAGACCCGGTCGCCCGACAGCGAAGTATATTCTGTGGCCGAGGATAGACCAAAAATCATGCTTCAAGGCCATGTGTACCGCTGGTGAGAGCTTGTGATAGCTCCCGCACATTTCTTTCGGGCCCGTTCTCTGGATCCGTTGGTTAGCTCCAAAACTGAACTGTTGACTCCTATGCCACCACGCAGGCTTCACTCCTGTCATTATGGATGGGAAGCTCCAGGCAGACGCTGTGATGACCAACTTAGAGGTAGGGAGCGTGAATCCAGCACTGGAAGATGAGCATCAGGGAGGAACCTGGATGCCAGAAGAGGGGCGAGATCTGGCAGTGCCAGAGCATCGTTAACGGGATTGATGGGGGAAAATGAGAAATGAAATGATCACGACCTTCATCGGAGCTATGTTGGATCCTGCCGCTCCTCTTCAGCCCGTCTACCACTATCAGTCAAATATGCCGGCTAGTCTTCTCCATCGCCTGTCTCCTCACCTCGCACTTTTTATCCTCTCGTCTGTTGTCTACATCTTTATCAACCCTAACCCCTTCGGTGTTCAATCTCTGCCATCGTGTTCAGAGGATGGAGGCAGAGATTCTCGCTAGAGGTCCGGAAGCCTTTCTCTGTGTCTTTTCCACTACTAGGTAAGCTCCCGCCAACACACGAACCTCCGCTATTTATCGTCAGACAAAGATTTCCTATATAGACCAAATGGGCTTGACTGGGTATCACTCTTGATCTCAGTAGTTTGACCTTTCATCGTGCTGCCTTTCTACTAAGCACCACTTTTTTCTGTTTCCGCATGTCTCTCTTTCGTCATTACGCCCGCTGCTAGCTGCTTCGCACCTCGAGTACCCGATGCAGTGGACGAGATTGCCCGTCTTTGTGCCAAGTATGACATCCGTAAGAGCACATCCTCGCCAGCATCCTTCCGCGCTTAGAACGTCCACACCAACTCCTTTGTTGCCTTTTATCAGATCTGTCCACATCTCAGTGTGCTTTGACTCAAACGCTCTATCTCATGGTCTACATCTGCCTGTGTCTTTCCATGTAGCTCATGTTATCAACAACGCCTATGGACTGCAATCCTCCAAGATCTGCAGTCTGATCAATGAGGTTTGGAATGAAACTGCTGCTTCTCTTTCTCTGCTACGTTAGCCCTTTTTTGCCTACGTCAGACGGGGATGTGAGCAATTTCTGGCCAAGGGGTTTATCATGGATGCTGCCGCGATATGGCTGCCATGCTCTCTAGCAAACTCCCGAAGCTGAGCAACGCATCCAAGCCGCAGTCTCTTCCAGTGTCTCGCTTTTTAGCCCCGCTCACTCTGCCTCTCCTCGCTCTCGTCGTTTTCCTCTTCCGCACCATTTCCTCTGGCGTCCATTTCTGTCTTCCTGTCTGTGCTTTTCCTGGCGCTTTTGTGCCTTCTTCTGACTTTCCTCGTCTACCTCTCGTAGGCTGTGCGCGCAGGGCGGGTGGATTGCGTAGTACAGAGCACGGACAAGAACTTCATGACTCCCATCGGAGGAGCTATCGCGTGTTGTCCCGACCCACAGTTCATAGAAAAGTTAGGGAAGATGTACCCAGGTAACAGACCTTGACCTGAGGGCTCTCCGTTCCCGTAAGATTTTTTCGTTTACTGTCTACTATGAGCGTCGCTGCGTCTGGATGTTCCCCTCGTGGCTGTAGTCCTATTTTGCTCCTCTTGCTTGACGCACTTTATGCTATTCCTTGTCTCCTTTCGTCCCCCGGTCCGCCATTCCATACTTTTCCTTTTTCAATTCCTGAGCTTCGCGAGTTTGTTGATGGACAGGCCGAGCCAGCAATGCTCCAACAGTGGACTTATTTATCACCATGATGACTTGGGTAAGAGGCCTACACTGATGGAGAAGCGAGAGAGTCTTCTTTCCTCGTGCTCAACTAGTTACCAGGAAGATAGGTAGAGATGTCATTGCGTAAAGGACGAGAGATAAGCGAGATGGACAGATGTGAGTTGCCGTTCTACTTTCTGCAGGTTTTCAACGAGTTTCTATCTGCCAACTAGGGAAGAAAGGGCTATCAGTCTTTGTTAAGGGAAAGAAAGAGACTACTCCCGCTTTTCAAGGACCGGCTGCGGGCTCTCGCGGCAAGCCATGGAGAACACCTACTAGAGACGAAAGACAACCAAGTGAGGCCTATTATTGTTGACTTTATGGCATAGGGTTACTCCCTATTGCCCGGGGTTGGTCTCTCTTCGCTGAGCTTGGAGCTTCTCTTTTTTCCTTTTCAGTCTTCGTCACCTCTGTGACTCTTCACTATCTTCCAGAAGTGTATTATAGGGTCTCTGCGCTGTTGCATGGTAACTCACTTCGTTGAGGCTTCGTATTGGTTCTACTCTTTGATTCCTCGATATTCTCCTTCTTCTCCCAAGTTGTTTCTAGACCTCATTTTGACGCCCCGCCGCGCTTGTCTACATCCGATAGATATCGGTAGCCATATCGCTGGCAACCTTCTCATCGCCTACGCATTCGCCTTCTTTTCTTGGATCGATGCTCTTCTCAAGGATGGTCTCCGGCACAAGGTACATCTAGAACGTTCTATGCGACCAAAACCCGAGGAGAGAGTGTGAGAGAAAGAGATACTGAGAGTGGAAGAGAGCGGCTGAAGCAGGCTCAGGCAAAACGTCGAAAATGTTGAGGAACAACTCGAGACCGTAAAAGATGGACGTTAGAGAGGTAGCACAGTGGAATCGCAAGGGCGAATACGAAGGCTTGGCCCGATGCGCTTGACTTTTCTAAGAGCACTCGACTTTTTTAAGAGCATTCTTTTGCTCTCTGTAGAGTGGTGACAGGCAAAGATTCCAAAGAGGTGGGCGGGGTCACTTTTGAGGGCTTTGGCGCTCACCACCCAGCATACCCAGTCCCTTACCTCTCTGCGGCTTGTGCTATCGGCATTACGGAGCAGGTGATATCCTGAAACCCATCTCTCTTCCTTTTTTGTCCACGTAACTTTCTTCTCTCTATTCTCTCGCGGTCTCTGCTCTTCAACTATGGTGCCTTTTGATTCAATGTACGCTGGCCAACGGATTGGCTGCACTAAAGCCATGCTTTGCATCCATTCCCTGCAAGACATCTTCGTAACAACGTGTTGACCTTCTCTTGGCTCCATCTTCTACCACCTCTCGCTTGATGACTTCGATGACTTCCAGGAGATGGATCTCTTTATAGCAAGGCTGTCGAAGACAATGGAGAGCTTCAAGCGAAAGAGAGTGGCGGCGAACGAGATTTCAGAAGAGCAAGAACCGCCAGCACCAACTGAGCTGCAGGGAGAAGTGGAACTGGGAAGAGAAGCAAGTCAGGACCAAGGCCGTATGGGAGAGCAGTAAAGAACGGCCTCATAACCCGTTGCTCTTTTAACTCTTATCCGCTCTTGGTCGTCTTGACCGCAATACGCTAACCTAATAGATATGTGCCCTAACCTCTGAAGTCAATTAATAGCTGCTACTTCTTCTGCCGCCAGGAGGTCACGTCGTGACATCCTTCACTTCCACTTGGCGTTTCTCACGTTATAAACCCCTCCCTTCCTGGGACCTCCGCCAATTCTTCTTATCTGGCGCAAGATTTATGTGTCAGATACGCTTCTGCTTACTGGTGAGGGCACTTGGTAGCGACCAAGGAAGAGCAGGCGACCTGAGAAGAGCAGGAGCGGAGCGATAGATCTGCAACCGGGACGGCTTTTGAGCTGTTGGGCCCACGTCTTCTTCATGAGACGCTTCTTTTGCTGTCTCTCTCAAGCTTTCTGGACCTTCTCCATGGTAATTAGCCGACGACTAAGTTTCCAGGTCATGATCTGTTCACTGAAAGTAGAAATGTCAGCTACTCTGACAACCGGCATTGGTTCTCCACAGATTGTAATACGAAGGGGATAAAAAGTGATAAAGACAGGAGGAAGGCGGGACGATGGCAGAGGGAAAAACAGTGCGAAATGTCTAACCGGAGTTCAGAAGGAAGGGCGACGGGTAAAAGCGGAGACGGCAGAGTGGCAGCTAGGACAGAGGTACTGAGAAACTGAGGACAAAGGCCAGTTGAGGGAAGAGCCAGGGATTGTATCCTTGATGACAGGAGGAACAGAGAAAGGAATGGGGAGAAAAAGCGGCGAAAGAGAGTGAGAGAATGACCAGTCTTTGTCCAAAAAATTAGAGCTTACCAGTTAGCTACGAGCCTGAGAGAAGGGTGGGAAGGGACACTCTCATCTGTGTACTTTTCTCTCTCGACGGGGAGCCAGTAGACCAGCCGCCCTCCTTCCCTAAGAAGAAGCGAAGCAAGCTCCAGAAGATCGTTCATAACCTCCTCGCCCTCATAAGGAGCTCGAGGGATGTTAGAAGGAGCTTTCACCTTTCCTTCCTCCTCTTCTCCGTTCTTCTCTTCCCTCTTCCTCATCCGTTTGGCCCCTGCTCGAATGCCATACGGCGGATCGCATACTATCGCGTCGAAGATCGGAAGGCTTCTCTCTTGTCTCTCCTCTCTCGCTCGGCAGCAGGGGTTAGATATGTCCCATCGGAAGAGCTCTGGGCGAGGAAAGTTATACTGCGAGAAGTTTGAGAAGATGTCCTCTCCCTCTGAGCCCTCAATCCTTCTCTTACCGCCACCCTTCTTTCGTGATTGCACCTCTCCTACTCGCTCTCTTCTATTGCCGTTATCTGTTGCTTCCTCCCCTTCCCTTTTCTCTGCTTTTACAGCTAGCTTTCCGTTCTCTTCCTTCTCGTTGTGGCGTTTTCTCCCTCCTCTCTCTCCTCCTGGCAAGAGCACTCTCATATCTATGTCTCCGCCACTGCAAAAGGCTCCAAAGGCGGCACAAGCGACGAGGATGCTTCCGCTGCCAACAAAGGGATCTAAGACAGAGGAGGAAGAGGAGACCAAACCAAGGTTCGCCATAATTAGCGACAGCTCGGGATCCATAGAGGTTGGACCCAAGAACTTTCGCTGTGGGAGACGTAACAAATCTATTAGATCTCTGCTGGTCTGTCCAGCTCTGTGGCGCCCGCTACCACCGATTTCTTGAACGAACCAGATGGCTTTTGCAGATCCCCGTTGTCTTTCTTCGGGAGACTGTCCAATGTCTTCAAAAATCCAGAGCTTGAGATCTGGCGCTTTGATGTCAATGGGGCCGCTGGGATTCAACACCTCAGCGAGACGATGCCTCTTCGTTTCCTGCTCCTCAGGAGAGAAAGACTTGCCAAAGGCAGAGACTAGGATGGACCAAGAAACATCCTCACGGCAGAGAAGCGCCTTAGTTGACGACGGAAGATGTTTTGTAATGCTCTCCAGGGCCTCTTGATAATCTTTACCTAAAAAAAACATATCAAGTAAATCATAAGCCACAAAAAGACACCTGACAGCAGAGCTAACGATCTTTGGAGGTTACCTTGGCTCCAGACGCGATAGATGCCTCGCGCTAGGACGCAGCGCCGGCCAATGTACTGTGCGTCCTCTACTGATGGCAGCCAGATCTCAAGAAACGGAGAGTCTGCAGCATTCTTACGGAGATCGGCGCCTTGTAAAGTAGAGAAGCACTGCTGCAGGGGGAGCTGGCGCATCTGCAGAACAGCTTCAAGCTCTGGAATACGGAAGTCTACGTGCCGCTGAGCAAACTGGATGAGATAGCGGCCGGAACCTGCAGCAGCCTGATGGCCAGCAGAGGTTAAAGTACTCATGCTTCTTTTCAAGGTTGTCTCTAGGGATGTTTTAAGGAGCTCCTAGTGCACTATAGGTGCTTCCTTCTAGAGGCAGTCACAGGTTGAAGCTGGGGTTAACAAGGTCTGAGAAGCTCTGGATGAACTGAAGCCCAGCACGGCTTCATGTGGGTCTTTCACCTATCACTGCCACGTCCATGACTATATAGAGTTAGCTAGGTACCTATACACGTTAGATGAACGTCGAGGGCCCCTTCGAGTGATCAAATGCTAAGAGAGCTCCGTGAATTATTTTGAGGTCCAATGGGGCGCTAACACCGTGAGTATGAGCAATAATAGGAGCAGGAGAGCACCTTGTATGGCCCTATAACTGGCTCTATTCAGATGTGTGAGTCCTAGACTATGCCTATGCAAAATGGCCACACCCTCAGCTCCAGGCAGACATCTCAGCGCCTCCACCTCTGCGCTATAATGAGCCGGTAGTCGAGCTCTAGCTCCGCAAGAGCTTCGTCTGCGGTGGGTCTGTCAGCAGCAATGCTGATGAAGCTTCAGCTCCAATGACAAGTGCAGTTTCTGTTCTGCATCATCAGAACATAGAGAACTACAATGACGAATCAATCAGGCTTTCACTCTTGATAACTAGTAGGCGTGGACCCAGAATATCTGTTGGGTCGCCTAGAAGTACCAATAGTTAACCATTTTACAGGGCCCATGGGTAGCTCCTACCATGGGTGGGTATGACCTGGATACCGTAAAGCTGTGGGAAGGGGGAGAGAAATTCAAAAGATACTGGAGGCTGTGGAAGGCTTGGCGTTTCCCTTTC